>QLIY01002663.1:0-17231 GCA_003260075.1 Phallusia mammillata | reverse complement strand
TTCAAAGTTTAATTATGTTTTCAGAGAAGAAATGCAGGAGAAAGAATTCAACACGTTGTCATCTTGGAGATTTGGCGAGAAATGGCAGGAAAATCACCCACAGCTGAGAACATGTAAATAAATGTCTTACAATGTTAGACATCTATAATTATCCTGTTAAAAATAAATTTAGATAAGAACACTTCGGTCAAACTTTGGGACAACAAAATTCATAACATTCAGCAGTTGGATGCTTCATACATTCAGGTGAAATTACTAACATTTGTTTATAATGATCAATGTGGAAAACTGTTTTCGACATTTCCATAAAACACTATGTATTTCTTTTAATATACAGAACCATGGGTCTTCAGACTTCATCGCGGCAAGAAATCCTGCAGCTAGAGAACATGAAAATTTCTGGAAGATGATTGTGGAGAAGAAAGTTTTGGTTGTGGTTGATTTGGAGAGCAGCATTGATGTAATCTTGTCAAAAATTTTGCCGAAAATTGTTTTATGCTTTTAAAAACATGTTACCATTTTTAGATTCCACTCAATGTAGCTTTACAATATGAAGACATTTCAATATCAGTTCGTGATGTGAATGAAAGCAACGTTCACAATATAATAACTCTCGACGTCTGGTCTGCAACCAACGCCTTTGTGAGTTTAGTTTACCTATAATAAAAACAAAGCAGTTGCGATACTTCTTGTTCTCACATGTTGAATACAACCTTTATTTTCTTGTCAGGCTGCCCAACAATTGAAGCTTCTGCAAGTAAAGGGGTGGAGTGACGTGGAACGACCTCCGAAAGTAATGGATTTCATCAAAATTATTGAGGAAATGCAACGGCAAAAACAGAATTGCAAGTGTGTGTTGGTGGGATGCAGGTGAAAAACAATTGATTATATTAGGTTCAAAATCAACCGACCTTCATTAAATGTCTTAAATTAATAAAACGCTTCATACAATGTCATTTTTACTATTGTAGCTCTACTTTGAAAACTACATTAATCAAATTCGTTCGAGTTTTATTCACTTAAATTAAACTTACTAAATTCATTCGTGTAATGCCGCAGTAACGGATCAACGAGAACTGGGACCTTTATCGCTCTGGTGAACATTCTCGAACGTTTGAAGGCACAAAAGCGTGTGGATGTATTTCGAACTGTGAAAGACCTGAGAGATATGAGACCGAATATGGTAGACAACAAGGTAATTCAAGTAAAGTGTATATTTATAGATATCCTCGTTATTACCGTTTTTGTTGTTACAGGAACTCTACAAATACTGCTACTCTGTCGTCATGCAATATCTGTCTGATTTCGACACTTATTCAAACTATAAATAAACTTTAAATTGAAGTTATACTAGAAATATTAACTATACTAGAAATATGTTACGAGCGATTACATATATGTGACGATTTTAGAGTGTTTATTCAACAAAATGAGCAAAGTGAGTCATGAGTTGAAAAGTTTTTTTTTCGTGAAACAAACTACTTGTGGCGGCCTCTTTAGCATGTTTACGTTCGTGTGTATCGAACTGTCGTTGTCGCCTAAAACGTGCGTTTTCGTTGTTAGTCAATCTTTTAACATTGATCTGCTGTTGACAATTGTTTGTTTATTTCATTGTATTAAGGTAGAATAGAAAACTGTTATCGGACTTGTTATCGGGTCTATGTAAACTACACTACTCCTCAATTACTCGTTTCTAGATTTTGAAATGCTTTTGTCTAAAAGCAATATACTCAAAAATGAAGTTTAGTAGCTGATTTGTTTTTGAAATAAAGTGCATCCTTTAGCAAATGGTAACAACAAGCGGAAGTAAAATGTTTTTCGAATGCAACGAAACAACAACTTTATACTCTAAAGACTTCAAAAAGACACATTGAAAAAATGCATATTTGAGGCTGAAAACAATTAAAGAGTCACGTGTGACTTTCATAAGAAAATAAAATCACGTGTGACCGTCATAAGACACCAATGTCAACCAACTCGAAACTGCCACGTTTAATCAAAGTTCAAGATATTACAACACTAAGGGCGCCATAGAGTTTGTGTGACGTAATAATTGTTTAACTTCAATAATTCAGTGACAATTCATTAAATTGTACAAAACTTGAAGGCTTGGAAGTCACAACCAATAAACCGCTGTGCGTTTTTTCGGTGCTATGCCTTTTATTCATCTTTCTGAACGTATACGAAAACAGGAAAGAAAGCAATTGGAGTAAGACAAGGTTACTGTTTGCGTGTTAACCTCACTAGTCTTGAATATGTTATGTTGCAGGAACCACGTTTGACAAACTGGACATCTTACATAATTGAATGTTAATTATACGACAAAACTTAAGGGGTTGCATATTATCCCATAAGGCAAGTAACTTGCTACCGATTGGTAATATTTGAATTACAGCGGCTACTGCAAAGTTTTCTAGTCTAGGTGATGTTGCAAGAAACTGTGTGATTCAGTTTGAAGATTGTGCAAGCTTGCGTACTGTGATGCATGTATGAGGAAAGGTGACGCGTATGACAAAATCGTTGCTCTTTATAACTGCTCCAGAGCTAACCCTGCTGGTAACGAGTTCAAATTACAGTCAGTGGTATCGTGATGCATTCGATGCAATGAATCATATCTGACAATTAGTCAGAGGTAAAGCAACAAGTCTTCGTTATTCACAAATGCAGAGCAAGCAAATGTAGAAACTTTTTGTGAGTCTATAGTAAAGTTAGGCCAGGATGTATACGAGGTCGTGTCGTTAAAATGATTGAGTTTATCAACACGTTTACCTCTTTCACCAGGATAAACATCATTTGTGTATTGTTTTAGTCGATACACAAACAGACGCAGCAATGAAGGGAAATTATCTGAGCAATATTTTGATTTTGGTTTTGATTCAGTGTTCGACGGGACAAAGCAACAGTAAGTAGGTCCAACAGTAATGTACAATGTAGATGCATTTTGTAAAACAAAAAGTGATGCTGCAAGATTACTGATCGAACATTGGAGGATGTTGCTCTTGTGCATGTTGTAATTTTTGCTCAGGTTTTGTGTAATTTAAACTAAAAGCTCAAAATGTGACATTTTGAGCGAAAGTAAAGAACAAACGATTAGTTCCCAAACATAAGGTGCAAGTGATTTGAATTGAACACTAGTAAATATATTTCATGCTACAACAAAATCATGAAAGCCAAACAATAGCAAACACACCAATCTCCTGAAAACGTGAACACTTTTATTTTAAGGTTGCAACAAGACGCTGAAAGCAGTGAAGGACAGTGTGTTGATATTATCTGACGATCTTGTGGATGCAAACACTGCACAGGAGAAATGTTCTTCGCTGGGTGGAAATCTTGCAATGACTGATGACACACAGATCAACACAACTCTCACTCAACTCATGACAGACAAATACACAACAGGTTTCATGAATGCAAAATAATGATATTGTAGATATGGTACATAGTCCAACACACATAATGTGTTCTGTACATAGTTCTGCATAAACATATCTTTAAATGCACACATTGTACATCATTATTGCCAATACATTAGAGAAAGGGCAAGTAATCGTAACATTTTTAAGATTTAGTGCGAATTTATATTTATTACAATCCCTACAAACTTAAGCGATACAAATACTCAAAGAATCCGACTGAAGTGGGTTGGAACAGTTCAAAATCTCTCGGACATCTGTGGTATTTTGACTTGTACAAAAGGTGATAATTTTCAATAGCAACTAATTGATACAAATTAGTTCTACAAACTATTGTCCAACAGCAATCCTGGAATTCATAGCCAAGAAATTTACTTCTGCTTTTATGAAATCAACGGTGACCCGGAGAGGTGGAATGTGACCATTGGAAGAAACTGTGGGGTCCAAGGTAGGCGTTTCTCTCAGCTTAGTAATTACTAACGTTCCGAAACAAAATGAGGGCACTAAAATTTTACACAAAAATGCCAAAATGTTATATGAACTGTTTATATTGATTCCGAAAGTTACAAAAAAAAGTACGCAAGGAAACAAACACACTACGGTCTGAAAAGTCTCCAACAACAACAACAACCAATCCAAAGTATTCAACAACGGAAAAAAGCTGTTTAAACTGTTTTTTGAACCGTGTAGTTTTCCTAGAATAATACTATTGTGTTACTATCTTGCTATTTATCCCGTTTTAACCAAAACGTTCTTACCCTCTTCATTATTATTGTAGTCACACAAAAACCGTTTCACATAAGGTTGACCTGCAACCAAATCTGCACTGTTTTCAGGATGGGAATTCCGGTATTCCTTGTTCTCCGAAATTGACACTCTGGGGCGCCAAAAAGAAATATTTACCTATGGAAGATATACAAATCCAATTTCAAGCAAGTTACGACGTGTCAATGAAACGTATGAAACTTTTACCAAATATGAAGGATCTTTTCTGGCACCAGGTGAGCGTTTGGTTTGAAAACATACAAAGACAAAAAATTTCGATCTTGTTATTTATATTTTTAAATTCGTAAATGTTGCTCTAGACATTAACATTCTGATTGGAGCTCGTTACAAAATTTCCTTAAATGGTTGGTATTGGAGCGACGGATCTCCGGCAAACTTTCCCGTTGGGGGGGGGGGACGCTACAACTTGCCAGCAGGGAGCGTTGCATTATGGGATCGGATGGGAGCAGTCAAGCATGAAGTGCAGTGGAGAACCGGCTTATTATGCTTGCCAAGTGAAGGGTGAGTTATTGTGATCAGAATTATTTAGGTCATGTAAACGATATACAGGACTTCATAAAACATTTCTTTATGTTTTGATTCGTTTTTGTACTCACTGATCCAAACAACACAATAGTGTCAAAAATTACAGATTATGAATGCAAATACTGATTTGTGTGATTCCTATGTAGTCATATGCATTTTACCTTTTGATTCACATTTAGTCACGGCTGTTGTGAAGAAATCCAAATGCAACGCATCAACTGTGGTAGTCAGTTGGACTGGACTTGACCAATTTATCATGAATAACATTCTCAATGCAAAGGTATTGTTTTATTACTCATGGTTTTTTTTAAATGTGTATGTGTTGTCGTCTGTTCACAAATTTTGTATTCAGGTTGAAGTTTTTGTTTTGGAAATAAACAAGAGAATCTTATCGCCGTATGCAGATCAAAACACATCCATTGGAAACCTAAGCTTTGAAACAGAATATAGCATCACTGTGAGTAGTGCAAATATAATCACTGAGCAAATTAAATCGAATGAAATACAATGAACGACAGACATACCACTTTTAACTCAAATTTGAATTTAATTTATGTTGCTTGGTGGGTTCGAGAGGCAACCATTCAAACATTTTAATTACCGAATGATGCAACCAAAATAAAACATGCCCTAGGCCAGGGGTCGCCAACCCGCGGCTCCGGAGCCGCATGCGGCTCTTTGGTCCCTTTAATGCGGCTCAGGTTTTGAAATTACAAAATGTTTGAAACATTTTATTTGTGACGATTATGCCGGACACACCGCGCTTTTGAAAAGAAGCAAGCTGGCGGCGCGCAAGTTGTTAAATACTGTTTTGGTTTGCAGTGTGTGTGCCCGCGCAACAATGTTTGTTTGAAATTGTTATGACACAAACTTCTTAAACAAATAAATAAAAATTAGCGTCTGAAGAAAACAGATTAACGCTACATGGGGAGATTAATTTGCTTTCACTGCTGATAAGGCTGGTACCAATGAGCCCAATAACATGCAATTAAAAAACGCTAATGAAGTTGCATTTCACTTTACATTTCATTACGACTTTGTGGCTCCTTGGGTTTTATTTACTACGTGAAACTGGTTCGAATGGTTCTTTGAGTAGTGAAGGTTGGCGACCCCTGCCCTAGGCCTAAGCGGATTGCTTGATCTAAAGTTATCTATTTGTTCTGGAACTCTTTATAAATAACAACTTCAAACAACTTTGATATTTACAGCTCACTGCAATGCTAATGGGATGCATAAACGCCAACGTCTCAATATCCAAAACAGTAACAACTTATGAAAATCCCCCATCGAGTTGCTATCCACCAGGTAAGCCGACGCGTTTTTAATATTGACAAACTTCATGTGTCTTAACTTATCTATGACTTTCTTAGTAAACACGACTGCGGAGACATTTCCATGCAACGCTTCAATTGTGCTTGTCAGTTGGACTGGACTTGATCAATTCATCAACAACAACGATCTAATGGCGCAGGTTTAAAACATAGTTTGTGTTTTGTTTTGAATTGTTTTTGAATTCTAAACATATGCAGGCTGTGGTTCAAGTCCATGGTTCACACCAAACAATCTCTGTTCCGTATTCAGACAATGTCACAATGGAAGATCTCATTCCCTCTACTCTGTATGAACTTCAGGTAATGAACCTCTTTTTATTTGAGCGTTTTCAACAAACAACCTCTGTTTTACCAAAAGTCCTAACATAACAATTTAACCAAGAAATTAAACGTGTTGTATATCGCAGGTCACAGTAATTGTCACTGGTTCGATCAACACAAACATCACATCACATCTGACAGTAACAACTCCGGGTGATCCCCCTCAAAGTTGCTACCCTGAAGGTAAAAATAAATGTTATTTTGCTTAAGGTGCACTAAAATTGTGGAAAATAAAATTAACGTAAAACACTATAGTTTGGTAGAAATAAGTACGCCCATATTGTAAATCACTAACAGTGAACTGTTCGTATTTGCATTGCAGTAAACATGATTGCAGAGACATTTTCATGCAACACTTCAACCGTGCTTGTCAGTTGGACTGGACTTGATCAATTCATCAGCAAGAACAATCTTATCGCACAGGTACAGATAAATGTTGTTTTGTTGTTTTCAAACAAACCGACGTTAAACTGTTCTTGCCAACATCAACATGCAGGTTAAGATTCATGTCGAGGGTTTAAACCAAACCATCTCCGTTCCGTATTATGACAAATCCACAAAAATAACAGATGCCATTTCCTCTACTTTGTATGACATCCTGGTAGGCACAGTTCTTATAATTTGGTGCGCCCAAACACACTAACAAAAACAAACATTTTTTTCGGTATCGTAGGCCACGGTGATTGTCACTGGCTCCATAAACACAAACATCACATCCAATGCGACATTAACAACTCCTGGTAATCCCCCTCCAAACTGCTTTCGTGGAGGTAACACGGCTAAACCTGCATCGAATCATGGAATGATTGCTGGTCTTGTGATTGGGCTGCTCCTTCTGGTTCTTTTTATTGCTGGGACGGCGGGCATGTTTATACGTCGGAGACAAAGGTTTTTGTATATTTCATTTGGCGTGTTGAAAACTTACATTGCAGGTTTTATCGATGCTCTGGTTTGTTTCATGTTGATTTCACTTTGTAGCTTTTATCCGTGTTAAAACGAACGATTTCGAGCGAAATGTTATCGGACAAACATTCATTTCATCGCACCCTCTTACTCTTTATCATTCGTTATTCACGCTTCCAGATATTTTATTTCCGCAGTAAAAATATAAATTACTTCGTGATGGCTACAAGAGGAAACTGAATAAAGAAACAAAACATTTTTATTTCTTTATAGAATGAGCAAAGAGAAACCTCCACGAGTAAACATTTCTACCGAAGCATCCCACACAGGTAACGTTTGCATTGATTAACTGGCTTGTTTATGGAATTTTGCAAAGAAAATTAGCATATATGCATAGCTACATGCACTACAATTCATTATACCACACTTAACGGTTTAAACAGGAAAGGTGACATACGAAAACCTATCTCATTCTGCTGCTACATCCAGAATCAGTAAAGTTACCAACTTGTTTGAAGTGTACAAGAAAAATTCTGAGTCAGGACTTCTCTTTGCAAACGAGTTTAGGGTAAGGGTCAAAATGATAGTAAAAATCTATATGTAAAGTCAAATTAAATGAACTGCAGTTAATTATTACCTTGTCTTCGATTTGTTTTTGTTTTTATTTCCAGGGGATTGAAGAACAAAGCCAAAAAAACCAGCGAACAAATAATGTGTCACAGTTGCCGCAAAATGCTGCGAGAAACCGCTAAAAGAACATTTTCCCTTGTAAGTATTGAAACACAAAATGCAAAGTAGTTTCACAAATATGTATATGAAATTGGCTGATTTTTCCCATTGATCAATATCGCGGCAGAAAGAGTCACTTTGTTGATTAAACCTGCGTTTGTTCAATAGACGATCATGCTCGAGTAGTTTTGCAAAGAAGCGGTGGAAACGATTACATCAACGCCGCTTATGTACCGGGTTACGATAACGAGAGGAAGTTCATCGCCACTCAGGGTCCAAAGAAGGAGACAATCAACGATTTCTGGTTGATGGTTTGGCAGGAAAACTCCAACATCATCGTAATGCTTACTTGCTTGGTGGAAAAGGGAAAGGTGATTCCTGGCTTTGATTTCGTGTTTATAATGTCGGGTTTGAATGTATTCCTACACAGAAAAAAAAACGACTATCCCTTTCCACCTTTTTTTACATGCAGGCAAAGCGTGAACAGTATTGGCCTGACAATGAATCCGAAATGAAGTTGCTGTCGAGTTTGGAAGTTCGAACACAACATGAAGTGACCATCGGTGGCATCGTTCAACGACAGATCGTTTTGTCTTCAACCAAGGTATGTGTAAACTTATTTAAAAAAGTGAATGTCCAACTTATATTTGTCATACTCAAACGGTATCGTATAAAGTTTTCATGCAAAATAAAACTGGCATGAGATTGGACAACAACAATAGCAGGTAGAAAGTTACACAAAAAATATTTTCTTGAGTTTTTGTAGCATTAACGCAAAGAAAGTGTTTTATCCTCAGGAGCAACGAACCATAACACAGTTGCAGTTTACAACTTGGCCCGATCATGGGATTCCAGTAACTACATCCAACATGGTCCACCTGCGTAACATGGTCGATGATTTGCAAAACACAAATGCTCCAATCATCGTGCACTGCAGGTAAAGGCTTGACAAACCCTGCGCTATTGTGATCATTTAATTACCATATGTTTTATGTAGTGCTGGAGTGGGACGCACAGGTACTTACATAGCGATGGACACTTTGTTTCATGAACTTGATGACAAAGGAACAGTTGATGTGCCACGAACTGTTCTGAAAATGAGAGAAAATCGAATCGACATGATTCAAAATTGGGTAAGTCTGAAAAAGGAACCCATACAACAAGTAATTCAACTTCAGCCAACACATTGGAAATTAAAATATTTTTTAATATATCTCTTTCCAACTTTGTGTGTCGACAGAAACAATACATGTTTGTCTACAAACTGCTTATTGAGCGCGAAAATTTGAAGGAAACAGATAAAGATGTAACAGAATTACAGTCGATGACTTCAAGTGATTTGTAAGGAGTTTTGCTCAACAAAGTGAATTAGTACATATTAGTTGGTACTATAAACTTGGCAAATGTACGAGTAAAGTTGACTGTCATTCAAACTCGTATAAGAGTTGTTGTTGTAATTCACTCATTAACCAATGAATTAACTTGTGTTACAGTCAGCAAATGCAAGACAATGAATTCAACACGTTGTCATCGTGGAGATTTGGCGAGGAATGGCAGGAAAATCACCCACAGCTGAGAACATGTAAACAAATGAATGACAATATTTAATTTGCTTACGAATTACAAGCCATGTTATTGTTCAGACAAGAACACAGCGGTGAAAGTTTTGGACAATAAAAGCCAAAGCATTGAACAGCTGGATGCTTCTTATTCAGGTCAGAATAAAAATTACATTCTCAGTTTAAATGTTTGTTGTTGTTTTTTGAAGTAGTTAAAAAACATTTACTCGTTTCCATAAATGCTCTTTCTTTGATTTCCAAACATACAGGAACAAGGATCTTCAGAATTCTTTGTCGCTGCAAGGAATCCTGCACCAGGAGAAGAAGAAAACTTCTGGAAGATGATCGTGGAGAGAGGAGCTTCACTTGTCGTTGATTTGGACAACAGTATTCAAGTAAACCTAAAATGCAGAATAAAGTATGTTTTCATGCTGACTTGACATTCCTTAAAACAACATCGTTTTCAGATTCCAATGAATGCAGCTTTACAATATGAAGACATTTCAGTTTCTGTATGTGATGTGAATGAAAGCAAACTTCACAATCTGATGACTATCGACAACTGGTCTGCAACCAACGCTTTTGTAAGCAACCCAATTGTTGTGTTTTGTTGTAAAATAGAACAATCCCTCTGTAAATACCGTATTAGGTAGCAATGCTGATTGACACTCTGTTTCCGTATTTTTAGGCTGCCCAGCAATTGATGCTTTTGCAAGTCAAGGGATGGAGTGACGTGGAACGACCCCCGAAAGAAATGGATTTCATCAAAATTATCGAGAAAATGCAAAGACTAAAGACCAAACAGAATAGCAAGTGTGTGTTGGTGGGATGCAGGTAACAAATTAATTTTCCTCATTAAGCAGTTGCTATTGTAATTTATTTCTGCATATCTGCATCAATTCTAAAACCAAACTACCTGAATTGTAGATTTGATGTCGGTTAGGTAAACGACTTTATCATTTTCAAACTTCTTTATGCCTGAAGTTACAAAGTCCTGCAAACAACATCAATTTAGACACCTATGCCATTATCCAGAGACGTTTTTTTTCTAAGGGCGTTTTGTCTGATGTAAACTCTTAATATAACAGGATCCAATCAATTTGCTTTATTTACAGTAACGGATCAACGAGAACTGGGACCTTTATCGCTCTGGTGAACATTCACGAACGTTTGAAGGCACAAAAGCGGGTGGATGTATTCCGAACTGTGAAAGACCTGAGAGATATGAGACCGAATATGGTCGACAACAAGGTAATGTTTATGTAATTAACAAAATAGGAATACAGAAAGTTGGTCTCATATTTCAGACTTGTGAACAAGCAAGATCAATTTCTGTGTTTATTTTTAAACCTCCTGGATTGGATTTTTAGAACTTGTCATATAATATTGAATACATCTTGTTACAGGAACTCTACAAATACTGCTATACGGTCGTCATGCAATATCTGTCCGATTTTGACACTTATTCAAACTTCAAGTGAACTAAGCACCAAAGCAAATTAAAATTGTAAAAAAATCTTAAATTTCAAACAAGTTTAATTAAACTCACGCAACTGCTCTCCAACACTATTTGCAAATTCTTTCGTGCACTTTATCGACAGTAATTGTCAAATCACACAGAATTGGTTTTATTATAGACATCTTTGTACGCCTTTTAAGAATAGTTAAGGGTTTTCGTATCTCCTGAGTAACAACTTCTGTGACAAATTAAAATCTTACAAGCAAACCCGAAACGGAGAACTGATAACCCAAACTTTATCCGAACCCGGGCCCAAACTCAATTTTTCAAAAAAGTCCGAATCAGGCTTAATTGTGTTGGTGAAATATTCATCCGATGTTTACCGTTGCTTTGTGATATACTTGTGTAATATTTGTTGTAAAAAACGAAACAAATTTGTATTTTGGCAACATTGCAGCTTTTTTGCGCTGTAAGTGATTGGTAGCTGTGAATGATTTTTTGTTTTCGCCTGTTTTCCTTTTCAAATTCCTCGTTATTTTCGAATGTTTTTTTTCCAACACAGGTTATTGCGACAAATTAATGTCTTTGTTCCTTTTGTGAATCTACTCAAATAAATATCCTTGTGTATGTGTATATATATGGTTCATATTACAACCAAACAGACTAAACGTAAGTGTCTGTTTCCTTATCAAAACTGTTAATATACGTTTGTTAGGCTGTATAATTTTGTCATACTTTGCGATTGTTTGTGCCCAAAGCACTGCAATTTTCTTAACTTACCGTGTTACCAGATAGCAACCTCAGTGATGAAATAGCAACCGATGTTTACTGAAAGAGTTGCTTCATTTAGAAAAAAGAAATTGTTTCAAACTGCAGACAATGCACAATGTTTCGACCAATAAAATCTAATTAGTGAAGCTGGTGACAAGAGATAGGACGTTTTGGCTAGTGCAACCATCCAGTTTGTTGGAAATAACAGGCTATAAGCCAATGCTCTAACCTATTGTAGAAAGCCTTGTCACATGAACGGAATGGTGAGGCATGACTTTCTAGCCGTGCTGATTTATGATGTTGTTTTAATTATCTTGCATACCGAGTTTAGTTGTTGAATTTAAATGCAAAATTCAAAAATACAAGCAGGAACGCAAATGTATAACATACAACACTAGAAAGAGTAGAATGGAAACGTATTGTTACATTTACTTTAAACGAATGTGATCAAAGCAAAGCCTAATTTAGTGTTGAAAAAAATGCTAAGTGCAATGGGATTTTGCCAGGTTGACTAGAGTAAGCATTTCTGACTAGGAATTTCTCCATAGCGTTTACATGCACTCACAATAACGTAGATGAACCACAGTGCGTCAGATTCAGTACTTAAGCTTACCTCGCGGAAACTGCTAGTAGACCGGATTGATTACGTTTTCCACCTCTTGCATGCTCAGCGTGTTGCTACGTTAACCGTTCCTGCAGACTATCTTTGTCCGTTTATGTTATAATTGCAGCCTTTGAAACACAGCGTGTCTTCTACATGTGCAGCGAATAGTAATGGCAAGTAGAAAGTGGACGCATATTTGATCATTGTGACAAACCAGACGTGATGACTTGGACTTTTATCTGCAAGATTGTGGTTATCTCGCTGATGCTTCATATTATAACCGCACAAACTAAGTGTAAGTGTCTGTTTTGCTTTTTAAAAGTGTTAATATCTGATTACTTGGTTTCTATCCCAGGTGAGCCAACTTTTACTTACAAAACTGTTAATATCTGTTCGTTGGGCTATTTAATTTTGCCTATTTTTGCAATTTACTCAGCCACGTGCACTGCATTTGCCCAAAATCAAGCGTCGTAATGCGTTGAACAAATTATTACATAAAACAATTTTTCTAGGTTTTAACAAAACTTTTCAAGGAGTGAAGGATAGTGTGTTGATATTGTCTGACGATCTTGTGGATGCAAACACTGCACAGGAGAAATGTTCTTTGCTGGGTGGAAATCTTGCAATGACTGATGACCCACAGATCAACACAACTCTCACTCAACTCATGACAGACAAATATACAACAGGTTTGTAAAAACATTACATTTTCAAAACAAACGCTTAAAATTAATCAATGCAAATCAACTGGATAGAAAAAAAAACTTATTTAAATAAAGGGAATGAAACAAACTTTCCGTTAGATTTGCAACGGTTTTATATTTTTTATGACCCCGTCACATATGAACGATGCAAACACTCAAACAATTCGGCTGAAGTGGATTTCTGGAAAAGTACAAAATCTCTCGGACATCTGTGGTATTTCGACTTGTACAAAAGGTGAAAAACAGTTAATTACAAACTTGTCACTATTAATTAGACCGACTTACATTTGTCAGGAATCTTTAAAACACGATGGAACCAATTTACTTCTGCGAGACTTGGAAAAACAGGGGAATGGAAAAGTGGAATGTGACCATTGGAAGCAATTGTGAAGGCCTAGACAACAAAGGAAATTGGAACGGTTGGGGTTCTACTTACCTTAGTAACGTTTGTTGGATCACAATAATATGTTGTAGCCAAACCGTTTTTCTACTCTTTATGGTTTAGGTTTGTCAGGTTTTTTACTTCGTAACGATGATACAAACTCTTTATCATTTCATGTCTTGGATATCACTTACAAATATTTGCAGGATGGAATCTATGAGCTTGAAATCCTGATTTACTTCCTAACATAGCTGGGGTTCCGTCTGTGCAACACCCACATAAGTTTTTCCACAAAATATCTTCGGATTCAAAGAAAGAAGAAACTTTTCAAATACGTCAACAGCCTTCGCAGGTACGTCAACAGCCTTCGTTGTTTCAAGACTGGAACATAAAAGAAGCTCCTCTTTGAATGCGTTTGAATGGGCTTACTTAACAAATACCATTACATGGGAACACGGTGCCGCATCAGTAGATTCATCCAGTAGAATCGAAAATAAGCCAAATGTAGCAGACTTAATTTCCTGTAAAACTCGATCGTTTATATCTAACGCCATGTCTTCAATCCTTTTCTGGACTGTATTATTTGAGTTTCCTCTGCGGTTCATGCCCAGTTGTGGCATTGAACAAACCTGGTGACATAGATCTTTTTTGCCTGTTACTTCGAACATACTGAAGTAACAAAGCAGTTAAATTTTACATGTTTATTTTAGCGAAAATTCTGTGGTTGATTCTGACATATTCTTATACTCATGTTCACATATACGCGTCAAGTTTACTAACTGCAGTAGCAATTTGTGCTATTTTAAGTATTTTTGTTTTCTGAAACTGTGTTAATGTTGTACGTTATTAACTGATTAACTTTCTGGTGTTGTTTGACGATGCTTTTAACGTATGGTGGCAGTAAATAGCTGTATTGCTATTGTTTAACTATTACGCTTTGTTGTAGTCGCACTGGAACCTGGAAATATAGTTGCAGCCTTAAAGGAAAGTCAGACTAAGTAAGTAATGTTTAAACACAGAGGTTAGTAGACATGGTTTTTTGCATTGTTAAGCTTTTAGTTATTAAGTTTCTCACTTACAGTAAAACCACAGTAAAAAACCTTGACAGCACGAAATTTATCGCACGGTCGGTTTACAAAAGACGTATGAGGGCACACTAAGTAGAAGTGGGATTACATGTGAATGTTTTAAATGAATCGAAACCAACACGGGTGAACAGTGCTAAGTTTAAGCGCCCAGCATCCAAAACAATTCAGTACATGATTTGTGAGACCTGTTGCTTTTGGTGTGAAGCCCATATTTACTCAACAAATGTAGACGAAGTTAAAAAACTTCCGCATTCTTATAAATGAGTTCGACGTAAACAGTCCCGCCACTATAAGGAAGAAGCTTATATGAAAGACAATGCAACAAGAATTGCAGNCAACTTTGGGTCGCGACCCATAGGTTGGGAACCACTGCGTTAGAGGATCGGTTTGCAGAAGCACATAGGTTTGCGGTTTGAGTTTGACAGGACGTAGTTGCAGTAGACAAATAACCACCAAGCAAGATGAAAACAATAGGACCAGTATCAGTTACTTTATTCTAAAGTGGTTCCCTATGTTTATGTCGTATTTTCCGGGACAGCGTTCGAAGTTTTGGCTATATTTATCTACTTGGACGACTTAGAACCGTTTATGTTACTGAATTGAACTTAATTCCTATTTGCAAGAAGACTTTGCACAAAAAAAAACAATAAAACCAGCAGAAATGTACAAACTGATTTAGTTTTATTTTTAGCTTAAAGTCAGCAATATGACAGGAAGCAATATTTTCATAATATTCCTATTGGTTTATTATTCGAAAGGACAAATCAACAGTAAGTACAACCATGTTTCCAATAATGAAAAGTTTTTGTTTTTATTTGTATTCTTGTGTTTGAAATCCAGATATTCAAACAGATTGTCAAGTGAAAACGGGCCTCGATTTTTGACCTTTGTGACTTTCATTTTAGATTTAGTAACAATTGTATCTAAAGTGCCAGACATTATTCATTCAGAATCGCTTACAAACAAATTTACACGCCGCTAAAATTTTCAGGTCAAATTAAAACCAATAAATATCACAGGTTGCAGAAAGACTTTCCAAACAGTGAAGGACAGTATATTGATATTATCTGACGATCAAAGAAAGGCAGAAAATGTACATAAGAAATGTTCTTTTCTGGGTGGAAATCTTGCAATGACTGATGACCCACAAATCAACACAACTCTCACTCAACTCATGACAGACAAATATACGACAGGTTAAGATGGATGCAAGAAAACGAGATAATTTAATTTCGTTTCAAATCAGCTGTTTGCAAACATATGAATTTTTTTCATTGTGTGAATTTTTATGATCAAATATCATGTGATTTTTAAGATTCTTTTTCAGATTTGCAACGGGTTTATGTTTTTTACAAACATCGTTATCAACAATACAAATACTCGAAAAGTCCCGTTGAAAATGGCACTTGGAACAGTACAAAATCTCTCGGACATCTGTGGTATTTTGACTTGTATAAAAGGTAATAACATTTGACATTAACTATCCAATAGTGGTCAACAACAAAATGAAGGCTGAATTATTAACTAAACCGTAGTTATTGGAGGTTGCTACGTTTACTATTGACAATATTTTGTCAGCAATCAGCAAAACAGAAGACAAACAATTTTTTTTTGTGATGCTTGGAGAAATCAACCCAACTACAAGTGGGGAGTAACTGTCGGAAAAACTTGTGAAGGCTTGGATAAAAATAGGAATTGGAACGGTTTGTGTTGTGCAGCTAGTTTGCACATTGATACATTACGTTTTATTTCCGTAACTTTTTCAATTAGCAATTACAATCACTTTACAGCTACATTGAATTTTAAGAAACTTAGCCAACTAAGCTTTTGTGTTGAATATACAAATAACAAGCCGTTGCAATTAAAAGTTATTTCGAAAGAAACGTAGTTTGCAATTTAGATTCGTTTACAGTTACATTGGATTTTAAGAAACCCAATCTACTGAGGTTTTTGTGTTGAAATTAAAATAAACATAGTTTAAAAACAAATACAGGATGGAATACCTTACATATTACTAACATCGACTTTTTTAATGAATGTCGGTTTGTAGGGTGGACGTCACGCTATACATTATTTGCTGACAATACCAGAAAACGCCAAAAGAGAATCTTTATTTATTATGGTGGACGAAGTGCATACAAACTGCGAAGTGTGAATGAGTCATATAAAAACTTAACAAAATACAAAGGATCGTTCCGAACACCAGGTTAGTTTCGCTGGATATTTAACAACAAAATATAAGCGATGTTCCTTTGCAATATTAAAATCTGTTGCAAATTTTGTGATTAAAGATATAAATGTCATTGTTGGAGCTCGTTACAACACGTCGTTGAATGGTTGGTATTGGAGCGACGGATCTCCGGCAAACTTTCCCGTTTCCAACGTTACAACTTGCCAGCAGGGAGCGTTGCATTATGGGATCGGATGGGATCAGTCAAGCATGAACTGCAGAGGGGAAGTGGCTTACTATGCTTGTCAAGTGAAACGTGAGTAATGTGGCAAATTGGTTGGCTTGAATCTAGCTCAATTAATAATATAATTTACAAATTGAATATCGTATGCATTCAATTACAAGCTACGGTTTGTAAAGTTGTTTTCCCTGCAGTTTGCCTACATTTGAGGCCACATAGCTGTAAGAGGCCCTGACCTTTGA
>QLIY01002662.1:0-17237 GCA_003260075.1 Phallusia mammillata | reverse complement strand
CCAATTATTCTCCAGCGCCCCCTTAGTGAGAGCAAACGCCCCCCGGGGGACGCTGGCGCCCCAGTTGAGAACTGCTGCGTTAGATCATTACATTGTCTTCTAAACCTTTGTTCCTTGTTTTAAAATCCTCAATCTTATTACATTTACGGTCTGTAGACAATAACCCAAACATACACGTTTCGTGAAAATCAGAAAGCATGGTGAATGTCATGTAAAAATTTATAAGCATGGAGTCTACTGAGTCATGTAAAAATTTATATCTTGCATTGGCTCGTTACTCGCCGCTTTTACTCGAGGTTTTCAAGTTGACTACGAATTTGATTAATATAAGATTTTGCTAGTATAAGATAAAGGGTTTAGGCATTTACTTTATTTATTGTGTGCTAGTAGTTGTGCTAAAACTATTGTATAGGTTAACAACATGTAAATAGAAATTGTATCGGTTATCAAAAACGAACAACGCTTGTTCGTCGACGTGGCACCGTTTTGTTACAGTCTTGTGACAGTTATCATTTAACAGCAGGAACTGGTAAGCTTAAATATCAAATGTGCCAACAAAAAGTCGTATGGTGCACCTTTCAGAGCCAAAGCGTGAAACCTGGCATTCCGAACGGAAATCAGTAGAGTCTGTCTTTCCGCTTCACTGAGCATTTAAGTTTCCAGACAGAAAGATGAATTCGTGGCACTGTCGCATTTTAAAATCTCCTGCTAAATGAATAAGATTCTGTAGGCAATGCCCTTCTGACCTGACCGGCAATCTTTTTCAGCCAATGTTGAGTTGAACGGTTGCTGCTTCACATTAAATTGAGCGAATCTAAACTTAATTCAGCAAAAACTAACATACTAAATCGTATTAGTGCTATTGTGTCGCTATGTTTTCTTTCACCAAGCGAAATAAACTCAACTCAACTCAACAATCACGCAATATAATCACCGATGAGGTTTAGGTGAGGCTTCGTATAAAAACAATCACTTCACAAAGCAAAAATCACATAGATGGCAAAAACTAAAGTTATTTCTGGCCATACCCTTCCAATACTTTAGAACGCAATAGATTCTAATGTTTTCTGTTTGATTATTTTAGGTGAGTATATCTAACATCCAGTAATAAATGCGATTGTAGTTGATGATGTCTGTTACTGGAGGTGCACTTCACGCAGCTGGTACAGCGATATATGCTGCGACATCATCAAAAAAGACAACAAAGGAAAATGGTAATATACATAACTTTTCATGTTAACTAACCTTCCAATTTTCATAAGCAAGGGTTACTGAAGAGTATTTTTTACTAAACGTAAAGAATAACATTACAGTTTTCCACTCGACTCAAACAGTGCAAAAAACAAGAGCATCATTTCTCCAAAAGTAATAAAAGAGACAAAATGATAATGTCTGCTTTGGGGTAAAAGGGAAAAAGAATGGCATGACAAGAGGTGTCGCTACTGCAGTGTAAGTCTGCGGTAATTAAAAGCTTAGGTTTTTTAAAACTAATAAAACTTTAATAGTATTATTTAGGGCAGGGGTTCTCAAGCTTTTTTTAGCACAATAATTCGTGATATGCATGCCAGTTATGTACCATATATACATTCCCGCTTAGAGTCGTGTAAGTAAAAACCACTCAACCATTTCACGATCAAATTATATGTCAATCATTTTTTCAGCTGTAAGCCTTACAAAGTTGAATGAACATGGCACTCCAATCATCGATGGTGATGCGGTAGAACTGTTGTTTGGAAACAGAGATGTAAAAAATTCCCCAATCTGCATTTATTCCATTACTGGTGCGATGAGAACAGGAAAGTCGCTTTTTATGTCGTTAATGCTTCGTTACCTGCGGTTCAAGTCCAATAATAAGGTTGGTGCAAGGAGGGGTGGGGGGGAGGGGTCGGCCATGATAAAAAGGTTAAGAACCACTGCTGTAGAGGTCAAATGGGACTTAAAACATAATGCAGCCCGTCAAGCAGTAATAATGTTAACTTCAGCCATCGCTTGAAATTACCCTAAACTGAAACAGTANGGGGGGGGGGGGTCGGCCATGATAAAAAGGTTAAGAACCACTGCTGTAGAGGTCAAATGGGACTTAAAACATAATGCAGCCCGTCAAGCAGTAATAATGTTAACTTCAGCCATCGCTTGAAATTACCCTAAACTGAAACAGTAAATAATTAGATTGTAGCGACCTCACTACCGTGTTCGCTCATGCGCATCGAAGCGTGCTGGGGGGGGGGGGGGGGGGGGGGGGGGGGGGGGGGGGGGGGGGGGGGGGGGGGGGGGGGGGGGGGGGGGAACTCTCAAACGTTATTTGAAGGTCATGGAACACGCTGTTTATCTCAAGCTTCCCACGTGTAAGCTAACTCAGCTACGTAGTTTGCTTCAAGTACGAACTCGGTTCGAAGATGTGGCAGATAAAACAGAGTTTCTTTCTCTTTACGTCGACTCAACGTTGGAAGTACATCTCAACACACTGGAACAAGCTACAGCAGTGTTACTTATTTTCTTGTTGGAATAACCTCTGCAACAGATGCGTTTTAAGGGCAACGCCGGCTTTAAGCATTTGCGATTTCCTGGCACAAACATGCAGCGCGACTCCTGCACGTGCCTCTGGAAATTTGATTTGTTTGAACGGCAGCCTGCAACAGTTGAGTACAATGCACACGCACAACGCTTGCTTTAATCCAGTGGTTCTCAAAGTATGGGTCGGGGGGGGGGGATTACATATGTTTACAGGAAGACGATTGGAGAAAAGATGCGACTGAAAAACTGAGCAGCGGTTTTGAGTACAAAGATGGTGTACAAGGACAAACACAAGGAATTGTTGTTTGGAGCAAACCTTTCGAGCTTGAAACACAGGAATATGGAAAAGTATGAGAGGTTTTCAACATGTAAATGCTAAACCGTGTCTGGTTTATTGTAACCTTCAGAAGTTGTATCCTTGACATCGCGCTGAATTCAAACTTAACAAGGCCCAATTTTGAAATATAGTGCGTTTAAAATTGGACCTTGTTAAGTGTGATGATTCGAGCACGTTTTAAACAAGGCTTTCTAGAAAAAAGAAAGAACAAAACAAATTACCTGCAAGCAAGAAAATGTTTACCAGTGTTTTTGGCCAGGGTTAGAATCGGAAAATTGATTGTTTACCCATAATATGCATACGTTCAAACATATGCTGAAAAACTTAATCCCGAATAAAATGAGATTTACCTTTCGAAACTAACCCTACGGCATGTGCGTTTCACTTAGCGTTTATACACGTGATACTTTTTAAATACTTTTATTTATTGCGATTTTACTATTAAGTTACAGCTAATATATTTCACCTACTTTACTTGGTCAATTTTAACTTCTACTTAACTGTGGTCTGTAAACACGAATGACCAAGCATAAATTTCAGACCAAGTAAACATTTCTAAATTTATTTTGGATTTTTGGTTCTGAATGGGATCACTGAGTGATGTTCCTTTGGGTTTTATCCGTTCATATAATGTGTAAAATATTGGCAGGTTGCCGTTTTTCTCATGGATACCCAGGGTTTATTTGCCGGAGAAAGTTCTAAACTTGTCGATTCATTGCTTTTCACTTTGAGCACTTTTCTCAGTTCCTACCAAATATACAATTTAAAAACTGTGATTAACTTCAGTGATCTGGAAAGATTAAAGGTAAACAACTAACATTAAGTGATGTACTTAAAGTTATTTATTATCTTACCACTGTACCGCGCATTTGCAGGAATTTGCTCAGTTTTACCACCAGATTCGTTCGGAGAAAGATTGGAAATCGTATCAGGTACGCATCATGCCTTTGTGGCAATGACTTAAACATATGTTATTTGAAAATAACTTTAAATCACAGAAAAGTATCGTTACATTGGTTGGCTTATTTAACGTAAAAAGTTGTTGTAATCGCTTAGCAGTATTTAAAGGCATATAAACAAAGTTGTTTATGGTAAAGTGGATTTTGTCTTCTCGTGGTCAGTATCGCAACCGAACAAAACCCAGTACTCATGGTACATAATTATTACGTCACGTGTGCTCTGTGGCGCCCCCAGTGTGCTTTCTGTAAGTGGCGATACTCGACGTGGCAGGCAATGCACGTGGGAGTCGTGGTTGGTGGTGATGACGGTCAGAGGTGTTTTACCCGTCGACTTTTATATGCCCGATTTTATACTGTAAATAAACTTTGCAACAACTGTTAACTGCAGGTCTAGACCGAACTGAAAAGGCGCGTTACACTTAAGTAAAGTGCGTACGATTAGGCTAAGAATTGGGAGTATAGGAAGAAATATATTAAAAAGAATTTGCAGTTTTAAGATAAACGTATAGTACCGTGATCCTTATTTTTTTTCCATGCTGCCCCTCCCACCCCCTTCTGTAATTGCTTAAATAACAAAACCATTGTAATTAAATTTTTATACAAGTAATCCCCGCANTAAAGTGCGTACGATTAGGCTAAGAATTGGGAGTATAGGAAGAAATATATTAAAAAGAATTTGCAGTTTTAAGATAAACGTATAGTAGCGTGATCCTTATTTTTTTCCATGCTGCACCTCCCACCCCCCTTCTGTAATTGCTTAAATAATAAAACCATTGTAATTAAATTTTTATACAAGTAATCCCCGCACCCCCTTAGGAACAGTTCTTGTACCCCTTGGGGGTGCGTGTACCCCTAGTATAGAACTACTGGTATAGTATGACATGGTCATAGAGCAAAAACATCTGTTTTGAGTGGTCGCACATAGTTTTAATTGCGATTCGCTTGTGTTGTTTAAAGATTTATTGTTTTGTCGTTTAGTCGATGTTGTTCCTAGTCCGAGATTGGCAAGATCCAAATTATGAGTTGGGCAATAAAGGTGGAAAAAAATATCTTGAGGAGATTTTTAGCAAAAATCAACAAAACTCCAAAGAAAACATGGCCTTGTGTAGGAATATCAAAAAATCATTCGAGAAAACGGATTGTGCATGTATAGTGCACCCAGGAAGCGCTCTCACATACCGAAAAAGAGATGCTCCACCAGCAACAATCGGTGGTGAGAACAAAGGGGGGGGGGCAGGAATATCAAAAATTCATTCGAAAAAACGGACTGTGCATGTATAGTGCACCCAGGAAGCGCTCTCACGTACCGAAAAAGAGATGCTCCACCAGCAACAATCGGTGGTGAGAACAAACAAAACTGTCTGATTACTTTATTTAAGTTTTGATTATGTCTGCAAGCGTATATAAAATTGGCTTAAAAGTACTAAAAAAGAAATTTCAAAACAAAGTATTCCCTAACTAAAAGGGGGGGGGGTTTGTTTTTTAACGTTCATTGAAAAGGACACTGGTGTTGATGGTTACTTTCAGATATCGACAAGCTCTTTTTGGAGACCTGCGATAAGATTTTTTTAGAAATGTTTCGAGAACCATGCGTTAAACGGTGGGAAAAACACCCGACAACTGGAAATGACATTGTTAATTTGGCTAACAACATCTCCAACTCTATTGAAAAAAACAAATTCGGCGCAAATGAAATGTTCAAGGTATCACAGCATCTATTAGCAAACTTGTAAAACAAAATTCGTAACAAACTATTTTCAGGCTTGCGCAAAGTCGTATCTGCAACAAGTAACTGCTCGTTGTGAAAAAAAATTCTTTCGATCAATCCAGGTGAGGAAAAAATGTGTTTTTAAGTTAATTTAAATCGTGTAGAAATGCTTTAAATTGTTATGTTTGTCTTAACTAATAACTGACCATTACTTACAACATGTGCAGCTCAACACTGATTCTGTGTAGTTTATACCATATATGCCTTCCCATGTGGGAATGACCGAGGTCCGGACTGATTCGGTACAACGCTTCAATGCGCGTGGCGTAAAAGACAAATAAAATAACATTTCGTGTATTGTAAATATTAAATGTTTTTTTATATAGTGACTATAACTTAGCCAAAATTGGACATGTACAAAAACTAAACATTGTATAAGAAAACATTGATTTAATCGCCTATTTTAAATGTACATAGGAAAAGATTCGAACCACTTATCGCACGCCAGAAGAACTGAAAGCAATCCAGGTTGATTCTGTGAAAGAATCGATGGAGTTGTTTAAAGAGGAGAGAAAGATTGGAGAACCAAGTGCAATTCGCGCCTATGCAGAGGAACTGGAAAAATCCTTAACTTCTCGCCTATTTATGTTTAAATGTTACAACGAATTTCTGGAGGTAACTTATTGTTCAGATATCACATTTTTTCTGGGAAAAAAACACTTCTGTTTTTTGTAATTTAATATTAGAAAAATCTAAAACATCTAATGCTTTCAAAAGTTTTTAGAGGACGTATTTTAGTCTATAGCGTCTTTGGCTTGCAGGCGGGTATAAAAGTCTTCTTTGGAAATTTGACCCAGCAATGTCTTCAAAAATTCCATTCTTGTATGAGGGTAAGAACAACCACTCTACTAAATCGATATCATCTTACTAATTTGTTTAACTTATTCCGCAAACAAACAAGCGAAACGCTGTGTGGGTCAAAATGTTTATTTACTGAAAAACTTTACTTCAACAGTCAAGTTGCGGTACAACGTTTTGACTGCCAATATTTTTACGGACTAATGACTTTGCGCTTCATTTCGAAAAAAAAAATCATGACTTAATTTGCCGACAATGTGGCCAGGCGATGATTTTGTTTAAGGGGGGGGGGGGGGGGGGGGGGGGGGGGGGGGGGGGGGGCTTATTTTAATTAAGGAAAGCAAAAACAACCTATTCGCTGCTTTCAAAGCAAAAGAAAAAGTTATAGAAACGTTTGATAAAGAATCTTCGCAGTATCACTTTATATCTGGCACTCCTGAAGAATACAGAAAACAACTAATAAAAGTGATTGACGCTGAAACTGAAATCTACAAAGTAAAATATGATGTCGGTGTGGTAAGTATATTTCATAAGATTTACTGATTACATTTATTTGCTATTTGAAGGGTTTTGTCATAAACAATAGCCCATAACACAAAATACAGATAGTATTCTTGTCTGCATATTGTTTAATTTCGCTCATGCAAATTTAGAAGAAGCAGGCACAAAACATTCAACAAAAACCTGGTAAAGATATTCATCCAAGCCATTTTCGCATTAAGATGGTGTGAATAAATATCTATTTCAGCAACGTTGTAGTTTTTTCAATACCTGTTTAAAATTGTGTGTTTTCATTTTATTTTAACCCTGTGTTTGCCATTATTAAAACGGGTGTTTGTTGCAGGTACAATCTGAAATCAAAGTTCGCAGTAAAATCGACGAATCTCTTCGTCAATTTATTTCCACCATTGAAAAGGTAAACAAATTAACTCCTTTAATAAAAAGTTTGCATATTAAAAATGCCATGTTTATGAATACGATTTCAAACCAACATACAGAGTGGGTGTTGCAAAAATTAAAAAATACATAAATTCTATGCGTTATTCCAATTTGTCAAGTTTTCAATGCGATTAACCGGTTTTTGCAATAGTCCGAAAGCTGTTCAGACGGTAGACGAATTAGATGTCGCGAGGTGTTGCAATTGACCACCCGTTAAAATCGCTACACCCTCTACACCAGTGGTTCTCGACCTTTTGTGAACCGTGGCCCCCTAAAAGTTACTTTTGGGTATCATGGCCCCCTTTAAGTAACCCTGTAAGACCTGTGGTCCCCTTAAAAAATGTAAATGGGAAACTGTGTTGGAATTCGATACTAATTTTGGTTTCAAATAGGTCGAATAGAGTAAACAAGAATCCCTAAACGTGAAAAACCTCAATATAAACAAATAGCGTGTAAAACAGTCGATTAAATTTGGGAATAAAGTTACAAAAGAAAATAGCTTTTAGTGGGTGTTTCTAGTGAATCGACAACCACCGACAACCGATAATGTGCCATTTCGAAAAAAACAATTATTTCTGTAATCCGATTCCCAAATTTTGGCTTATAAATATGCGACTGACCGATCGATTTTTAAACAAATAATTAGTTCACAGTCTTTATGCAATTAAATGTGCAGTTAACCAGTATACAACTGTAATTGTATCAAAACATATGTATGCAGCAGTTCTTGTAAACTTTTGTACTAAAATGACGAAATGCAACGAGTACTAGTACGAAGCTAAGAGTTGGCGAAAAGAAAAAAAACAGGTAACACAAAAACTTTGCATTAATAAAAGAAAAATATATGGCATCGAGCAAACTTTCCACAAAAATAAAGTAATGCCAGATCCCTTTAACAGGTCGCTCTCCAAAGTTGGAACGGTAGCAAAGTTGATCCGATCGATGTTGATGTTGTCGCTGCCGTGGAGTCAGCTCAAAACAAGTTTCCAGAGTTGCAACAACAATTTAATCCTTTGCGAAAATCACTTACAACAATATACAACGACAGATCCTCAATTGTAAAGGTAAATAAGAGTGTGATAATATTAAACCATAAAATCTCTTTTCCAAGTTTTTAGGAGCGTTTCTGTTTTGGCATGTAGGTTAATAAGTAATGATGAAACAATTAGAATATCATGTGATTGTGTCATCTGCTTGTTGCACCATGAGCGCAATGGTTATCCTGCATTACGCCGAAACAATAAATGTGATGATTTGTGTATCACTTTTTACGTTAACCTTTGCCTGTCATGAAAATTGCATGATTAAAAATAGTTGCATAGCGAAGACACTTTTATTGGACCTTTTATACTGTTTGTGCCTGTGATGACAATATCAGTAAAAGTTGTGTTGGCGCTTTTATTTTTTGCCTACATCACCTTGGAGTTTGTTAAATAACAGTTCAATTGTAGACGATCGCGGAGGCGTCCGACTTTCCGGTTACATTTGAGGATGTTGCAACAGCCGTCAAAAACGAGGTAGGGTAATACATGTTATCTTGTTGACTTGTCGTTTGTTATCATATACCCCTACAAAAAAAAATTGTCCTTCAGTGTTGCAACATTTTTTAAGGACAACTTACATGAAGACGATGTGCTACCAAGACTTACTGACTTAGTATTGGAAGGAATTCCCACGCAAAAACATGATGACATATGTACAACTGTATATGACATGTGCAAAAATGAATTACAATTGCATATATGCAAGCAAAAGCGCCAAAAGGTAAAAGGTCTAAAATACATGCTGTGATGCCTAAAGAGAATAAAACTATAAATATTTCGTTTGACCATCTTGTTAGTCAACTTAAGGTGAAATACTGCCCTTCGGTATCAAACACAATTTATTTAACCTAATCTCGGGTCACACTGAAAGGTAATGTGTTATAATTTTTGGTTTGTAGCAATTGGAACAATTCAAAGTTTTGGAGGAGCAGGTCTCAGCAATTGGTGGCATCATCAACTTGGAACAGGGGTCACCCTACGAATTTTTTCTCTCATATCTACCCCTGCCTTACAGCATGCTGTTGCGTGGCACTTTAATCGAAACCCACCGACTTTTGAATTCTGCACAGGTCATTAAATCCAAGATGCAGGTACGCTTCTGTTTAGTGGGGTTTCGCTGCCGAAAAGTATATAACAGTGATTTTCAAAGTTTCAACAAACTTTGTAGCTGTCCCTTTGTTATTAGATCCTGAGGAATATCTTTTGATAAAGCTTACCGTTAATTTTATACAAAAAATTAAAGCCTAGCTTACTGTTTTCACTATCAGTAATTGAATAAAGGGTACGGTTAAAAATACGAACCCATAATCAAGTCCAAATGTTGGTGAAAATGACGCAAAAATTATGCCCAAGACAGGATCCTCTGAGGTAGATAACTATTGTTTAACATTTAAAGCTAAAATTTCTATGACCTTGTCACCTTTAAAATTCGTGTTGCATAATTCGCGTAGCATGTTTGACCAGAGTTGTAAGTCGGGCCGGGCTTTTCAGGCCGGGTTCGGGTTCCGGCTTGGGTTTCTTCAAAAAATAAATAAAAATACGCTTGATTCGGGCCTGACTTTAGTGTTTTTTGAATAAATTTAACTAGCTAAATATAGCTAGTTGCGGGACCTGACCTAATGTCAAACAGCCCTAAAACGCCTTGTTCCAGACCAATTGTGTCTATTGTGTTTGTTGTCTTTGTCTTTACTGCTGCTTTAATGTATAGGCCGGGCAATCAAACTTTCGGGCCTAAACGGGCTTCTCAAAAACGTATCGGGTTCGGGCCAGGTTTCGGGCTTGTGCTTTCGGGTTAGGACTCCAATTTCATGCCCGTTTACAACTCTGTTGCCACAAAAATTTACAGTCAGTCGTGCTAAAAGACGTCAAAAACATGCTTAGCCTGTATTGCGCAGTGAATATATTTAAGACAATACAACTACTGATACAGACTGTTTTGAATGTACAGGATAAACTGCCTTACAAAAAACACAAAAGCTTTGCAAAAGCTGAAGAGGAATTGGAAAACAAAATCAAAAGAGCTAGAACATCGTTCTTAAAAAAAGTACAACCCATTTCAGACCAGGACTGCGTTGAACATACAGGAAAAGAGCTTGAAAAAATGCTAAACGCACTTACCAAAACCTGGAATGAAAACATATCTTATGAGAAGGTATGAAAAAAATAAGCCCAGGACTTAAAACCTATAATCAAACTACGTTTCCCAAAGATGTATTGTTTGATGCTTTATATTAGATACATGTACAAGTTCGACACTGTTTTTTCGCTATAAAATCGAGGATAACATTTAGAATCCTAACTTCCTTGCTAGCTTTAAGTCGCCTTAAGTTTAAAAAGTTCTGATCATGTAATTTCACCAAACTTTGTTAAACAATTAAAAAAATATATGAAAGTAATTTTCTCTTTACTCGTTATCTATTTGATTGCGAGTTACGGTAGAAATCAACGTGCCCTGGTAGGTATTTTATCCTAAACCTCTTTGCTATATTTTAGAAACTTGTCACTGACAGAGTGGAGAAAGTTCAAATGGTAATCATTTGGAAACATTGTCAAGAAATGAACGAGGTTTGTTTTTGTCCCTTTTTATACTTTGTGTGGATGAGTCAAAAACATTTCTTCTAACATTCGTGAAAAAAAAACAATTTGGTTTTAACGATTTAGGTTTTCGTTAATACGACCCTTTTTAATTCGGCATGTTATAAAATGCAGGAAAAAATGATGGAGCATTAATGCAGACAGAAGTCGATAATTATAAGTTATAACCTATGTCTAGCAGAATAAATATGACCCTTTTGAATCCGTTATAAACTACTCTGAGAAAATAAAACCTATCATGAGAATAGGGGGGGGGGCAGAATAAATATGACCCTTTCGAATCCGTTATAAACTACTCTGAGAAAATAAAACCTATCATGAGAATAACAAACCATGTTAAATAACAAGATATTCTACCAGTTCCCATGTATTAATTGTTAGAAAGTGTCATTAAATGACAATGGGCTGTAAAGTGACACTAGTAACTGGTTTTATGTGATGTAGACATTGGAGGGAAAAAGTGCAACAGAAGAATTTATGAAAAAACTCACAGAAGATGTTACATCAGAATTTGAAAAGGAATGTCTCGAAATTTCAGAAAATGATAAGATAATTGAAGGATTGATTGAATCTTTTCGAATCGCAATCGATACACAAATGGGCAATTGGGAGAAGGTCAACCAGTTTCACAAGGATGTTTATTCGAGAGAGCTATCAAAATGGGAAGATTTTTGGAAATCTGTCAAAAAGCGGTTTATATATCCATTTACCAAATGGAATTCCAATGCAGAAATCCCACTTAGTCATGTTGATGACCAGTTGCTGGCTATGCAGATTGGGCATTAGCAACGTAGCCTACCAGTGCTTTTCATGGGTGTACTTATGAACGTGTTGTAAAAATGTTTCTTGTCGTTTAGCATTGTACAAAAGTTAAATGCTTAAACTTGAATCTGATTATTTGAATCGTTACGAACCAACGTATTAATTTTTTTACCACATTTTGTAGCAGTGCTCAACCAACTAATATTTCTCCAAAATGTATATTATCAAAAATAATTGTTATTAAAACAACTGCCTTATTAAAATAACTCAATGTTTTGTATTGTATATATTGTATGTATATTTGCAATTTTTAAAGCCACATTTACTACAGCTTTGTACCATATCAGAACAATCTGGATTTGTAGTGCTTTATGTTTTATGGTGCGAAACTCTTGATATTGAAATTAGGACTGTAAAAAAGGTGATCCAAATGTGTTGAGTATTGAAAACAGTCAGATAAAATGCTGTGAATGTAGTAAATTTACAAAACGTTGTTACCACTAGGTGACACGGTTAGAAAAAGGGGCCCACATTTAGGCGCTTGACCCATACAAAGACAAACAAATGATTGCCATTTCACCTTCGGGCGGTTCTTCGTTTAAACACACAAAGTAGTCGAAATCAGGATTTGTGTGGGTAACACTTCCAGCTATCAAACAGCAGCACGTGTTATTTTTTTCCAGCACCGACTCAAAATTCAGTTGTAACTGAGTCCTAGCAGGTGTAGATTGTGGAAACAGCATTACGGTAAAAAATATAGATCGAAAAACACTAGCTAGCGCTCGATATGAGTTTGATTAAAAGAACAACACTGTCTTTTGATCCCATTGACTTCTTTTTACGGCCGCCAAAACAAGTGCGATTGCACACAAAAGATTAGTTCGACTGGCACTACAAGACGAAACTTGTTTCAAAAGTTGTATTACCGCGAAACTACGCAACTCACTTAAAGAGCTTAAATTAAAACGCTTTTTATGAGTCCCCTGTAGTATGAATCAAGCCGCGCACATGGGCGCGTACATCAATGAAACGCGTTCAGAACTGTGTTACGAAACAATCACTTGTGCGTAAAATTTTCTTTCTGATAATTCGTACCCAAGGTTGAGTTTAGAACCCTGGCAGAATACACGACGGGCTATACTGTAACGTTTAGTGTACGTGCCTGGTTTGATACGCGGAACGTCACACAAGGGAAATTAAAACGCGCCTCCTAACGACCTTCTATAAACTCCCCTCACAGATCTGGGTTGAAAAACTTGTTCGCGCGAACAGGTAAAATGCAGAGACGAACGAAAACGTAAGGCGCCGGTTTTTACATAGAGCAATGCATCAAACCAAGGGTGTGCAACCTGCGGCCTGCGGGCCAAATGCGGCCCTTGAATAAAGGTTGTGCGGCCCACAGAGACGCCTGGATTTCAATTGTACAATTATTACATATTTTAAACAGATTAATGCGCCCGTTGCTATTTTTATGCGACCTGGCAACATGTGGCTAGAATCAAATACGAATTTTACTTGTAGTTAAGCATATTTGGTATGCAAAAAAGCAAAATCACCTTGTGTTATATAAAGGTGCGGCCCGCGATTTAATTTTGGCAATTGTATTTGGCGGGGGGGGGGACCCGGTGCTATTTTTATGCGACCTGGCAATATGTGGCTACAATGAAATGCGAATTTTACTTGTATTTAAGGATATTTGGTATGCACAAAAGTAAAATCACCTTGTATTATATAAAGGTGCGGCCCGCGATTTAATTTTGGCAATTGTATTTGGCCCCACAGTAACAAATCTTGCACACCCCTGCATTAAACCAGTGGAACCGGTTGAAAGTTTAGTGTATGTAGAGGGAAATTATGTAAGTCAGCAGTCACCACTCCAGCCCGCGAGTCAGATCCCGCCTTCACCGTTGAAAGTTAATATACAGCAAAAGTATTCCCGCAACAACATGTAAGATTAATTTCGCCTATTTTCACAAGACGCATAATAATTCGAAGGCCGCTTGCGACATCACAGACAAGACTAAAAAGTATCAATGTGCTATAGTGCGCGAATAAATGCCTTTCGTATGTTGATTGTGATGCAATAAATGAGTATTGAAAGCAAAGAAGACTCTTCAATATTCCACACAATTTTAATCACTCACGGAAACACTATTTAAACCCAATAAAAACGCAGTAAGCCTTTAAGATCTTGCAAGTCCCGACCAAATCGCTCCTTGAACTGAGTAGTGCAATTCAGTTGATATCCTATTCGCCAACTTCAACACTTTACTGGTTCAAACCGTTTGTAAAAGTTTTGTCAAATGCATGCAACCATTGTACATAGAACAAACACACATGTACAGTTCATTTTTGCGTTAAAAATCATTCATTAAATTATATCGATAAGTATGTCGCGATCGCTGGTCTGCATTGACGCTTCAGGGCTGATCCAAGTATGAATATATTCATCTTAAAAATCATTCATGCTATTTATTTAACAAAGTAAAACATATTACATTGCAATAAACTTGTTTTGCTTCTGCAAAATCGTAAGTAAAAACTCTCTCGCATGAATTGTTCTACGTTTTCACTTTCGCAAAAACTAAATAGACAGAATAGGATTTAGAATGCTTTGACTAAACTATTTTAGATTCCGACCTCGCTCATCTCAGGGGGTGTGCAGTAAAACTATGAAGTGGTAAGTAAGAAGACTTTAAACATGTGAAACTCTCAGGGCCGCATGCGGCTCGTACCAAACCTCAGAAAAATACCAAAGATTGCTATTTTACATTTCAAGGTAATAATCTTTAGTGATTTTATCAAGGTTTCTTTTTTTCCGACTCCCTACACACTTAATAAACTACTGGTTGGCCCCGACAAAAAAAGTTAAAGAACCACTGTGTTAAACATTTGATGAGGTTAAAAACTTTAAAATACTGGGTTAGCATGCCAACATTGGCATCCAGTATTTTTGAAAAGACAGAAGTCCTGTACACAGGTGCGGGGGCGAGGTGCGCGCGTGCTGTGTTATTCTTTGCTGGGAAGCTTGTTGTTTCTTCAGCTTCTCGTGGCTCGTATCGGTCGTTTGAAGTAGCGAGTAAGTTCATTATTACGATTCTTAACGCTTGCTGCACACCTAATCAAAAATTTAAGTCGGCGTATCTCCGACCAACTGTTAATTTGACCAGTTTATGCCTGGACTATACCACACTCGGCCAAGTGGTCCTAATTTGACGACTATCGAAGATACTTTAGGCGGTTTTAAGCTTGGTTTGTTATGCGTGGCCAGATTTATTGATTTGGGGAAAAATGCACGTTTTTTACTTTGTCTTAAATTTCACCAGTGTTCAATTTAACCTGCGTTTAAAATTAGTGTTGGTTTTGTAACGCTTGGCAAAATGCATGTAATGAATATTAAAACAACCTGGGTTCGTTTCAGTTCGATTATAAGACAACTCATAGTCTACATGTGACGAATAAATCAAAATGTAGTGCGTTAAAATGGCGTCGTTTTTTGGTGAAAATATATCATTATTTAGTTCAAGCTACAGCAGCAACTAACTTTCGTGTGACGTAACGCGCAATGTTTTTTAAAAGCTGTCGGGTAACGTTGAAACAAATTTAANTAACGCGCAATGTTTTTTAAAAGCTGTCGGGTAACGTTGAAAAAAATTAAATAGACTATACAGTTTATCAAATAAAAAACAGCACCTAGGTCATGTTTGAGACTTTGAAAAACTTTATGTGCAACCACAGTCTTGTCCAAATCGTTCTTTTGTGACGTCAAACAACGTCCTATTGTGTAATTGGTTGACAAAATCACATGCGTATGTATTTGAATATGACAGGCTAATTATTTGCGACTTGTGTCTCGTGTTTATTACAAAGTGTGGCAGTTGGAGAGAGAGGTGTTACAGTGTCACTGTTATGACTGTTCTTAAACCTTGTCATCAACTTTTAAGACAGCTTAAATGGAATTGTCGTTGATATACAACAATGGCGAACAGTGTAGTTCGTAATATAAAATGAATTATTTAGAATCTTCGAGCATAAAACGTACAAGCATAGGTTTGGGAAACCGTCATGTACACCGTCTGTTATAAGTGGTAAGTTCTTGGTTTGTGTACAAACATATATGTTCAAGTTTTTTTTTAACTAACTGTGTTGAAACAAAATAGACTAAAATAGTTGTTGTGTGTAATAAGTTGCAGAATTAGGGCGTCTACTTTTCAGCAAGTCGGTTGGGCCTTTTATTTTTCTCATCACATGTGTAAGTTTCAGAAGTCTGAACTAACTTGCAGTCATTCTCTTTACAGAGGTTTTATCACACGGCGAGCAAGAGCTGGAGAATAGAATATGGACGTGCACTACGGGCATCACTGGCAGTTTGATTAAAAGCGAAAAGTTCTTTTTAATACAAAGTGTACGAATTAAATATGTTGTGTCATTTTTGCGAAGCGCCGAGGTTAAGAAGTATGTAATTTTCTCGTGTTTAGGCTTGGGACATGTAAGGGTTATCTTAATTTTAACATATTTATGTTGGGGACACCCAAGTGTTATCGTACTTGCGCAGTGCAAATGTACGTGTGGGCCATCCAACCGCCGATGTCAAATTTCAGGGGTATAAACAAGTGTCTATCCCAATTTTATCATGGACTATAACAACTGCCCATGTATGACTGATCGATAATTTATAGATAAATCAAACTTGGGGTAGTGGTAAATTTCTGATTGGGTAGAGCCGAAAGTATCAACAAAAGATCAATTTAGTTCTTGTCTTTTATTCTGGTTACGCAACACACATCAAGTCTCATTTATCTCAAGGAAAAGATACGATGGAAAAGAGAAAGATCAACGATAAAACATTGGCTTTTAAACTGATATTCGGTTTTCGTGCAAACATTCCACAACAGTACCTTCTTTTACTCACACCAGATATTACTTTGTTTTAAGTTAAACGCTTGCAAAGATATGCAGCACTGCAATGAATTATTTTTTTTGGATTTATACTATTTCGAAATGGATTTATTATAAAAATGGATTATAACTATTTCGAAACACCCGGTTTACGCAACAGCCTGTCTTATGGTCAGGCTGTTGGAACATAAGAGGAAGACGGGAACATGTAACAACGCCACAGAATATGTGCCTCCAATTACAGAATCATGAGAACAAATGGAACAGTAAAGTTACACAGCTCAATACCATATGTCGCAAAAGCAGCATATAATTTCCATGGAACGAAAAGTCATGCTTGCAAAGTTGAAATTTTCCATTACGTAATGCTTAACCAAAGAGCCAAAACACCCGATCCGTCTGGAAGTCCCCGATTAAAATCGGCTGTGTTACGCAGAATAATGCGTTTCTTATCGGGCGGGATTAGAATCTTTAGAACCTGTGTTANGAGGAAGACGGGAACATGTAACAACGCCACAGAATATGTGCCTCCAATTACAGAATCATGAGAACAAATGGAACAGTAAAGTTACACAGCTCAATACCATATGTCGCAAAAGCAGCATATAATTTCCATGGAACGA
>QLIY01002661.1:0-17239 GCA_003260075.1 Phallusia mammillata | reverse complement strand
AAAGCACTGTTTACGAGCCAATACGCAGAATGCAGCGGGATTTGCGCAGTGGGTACAAATCTAACGTTTTCAAGGCCAAAATAATTTTCTGGGGCGTTTACTGTATTTTAAAGTATATTTATGTGTCATTTCACCTGTTCGTTTACATCTAGGCAAATGATTGGAACAAACCTGTGACAAAAGTTGCGAGTCATTTCGAAGTGCAAAGGCAACATGGCACACCATTAGATCACCGATAGGAGAGAATTTTTCCATGATGTGCCTCAGACCGTCGTAGATAGTTTTCAATTCTGACATCAAAGTGGATCCGACATTATCAAGTTCCATGGTTGGTTTTTTTCCACATTGTTTTAAAGTAAACAAGACTGGATCGGCAACATCGTACTCCGAAAATGGTGTGATCCTGGTAATGACCTCGTAAACAACCATTGCAAGGCTGCAACGTTAAGATTACAACAAAACTATAACAAAATATTTCACACAGCAACATTACACAAATACGAGTTCCAATACCTGTACATGTCGCCAAGCACATTTAAGTTTTCAACTTCGGGAGGTGCATAACGTAAAGATGACTGCCTAGTCGCTGGAACTTCGGATGTGCTTGTGTCAAGACCAGTAGATCGAATGATCTGTGCCGCCCCAAAGTCGGTTAATTTAAGGACACATTCTGAAGTGATGATTATGTTTTCTGGTTTGACATCTCCATGTCGAAGGGCATGTCCTGGCTCATAGTTGTGCAAATACTTTAAAGCTAAAGAAAGTTGGTAAGCAATCTTTAACCGAATCGGCCAAGGTATTTCCATATTCGGGTTATGGTGCAAATAGTATTTTAGACTTTTCCCCCGCACATACTCCATGACGATTGCCACGTTGCACATTTTCCAAATCGCGTATCCAAAAACTTTTACAATATGTTTGTAGTTGATTCGGGCCAAGGAGTTTACTTCTGTCAGAAACCTGAATTACAAAACACATATAGGTCGCCAAATTAGGAAAAACAGGTCATGCAAACAAGACTTCAATGTCAGCTTACCCACTAGTTTTAGATTGTAACTCATCGCCGCTAAAGGTCAGGCTGTAGCACTTTGCAGCCACAACATCGTTGTTGTACTTGCACCTTCGCACAGAAGCATAACCTCCTTTACCTAAAAAGTCATCTGCATTCCGACTGGTAAACAATGCATCGGCTGAAATCTTAGGTACTCTTTGCGAGACTTCCGGTAAATCAGCCTAAAACCACCCCAAAACATAAGTATTCAAAAAATTACCCTGAAATAGCTTTAGATTGAGACAAAGCTTCTTTATTTTCATTGTTTTTATGTCAAATTTTAATCGAAATGAAGTGAAGTACAATAATTTTTTGAACACAAGTATTTCCAATAATATTATACAGTTATGTGCATGTACACACAACGAAATTAAGAATTTTTTACTTACAATGTACGGTTTTCTTTAATTTAAAAAGCGGAAAAAAGTGACTGCACGTCTAAAAATTTTGCGTAAACTTACATCACTTTGTATTACTTGCACATTAATTTATCGTTTCCGATTCAGCAATCTTTTATCAAATCTTTTATCTTTCGCTTGGTGCACAGTTAACGCTTGAAAAATAGTCAAATGGAAAACAACAACTTTGTACAAATATTTCTTGTAGCCATCAATCTTTTGAAGCAGCTGGGCTAAATTAAACATTTACCCCCCCCCCCCGGTCGCCAGTGGTTTTGTATAACGGCGCTTTTGCGACGGAAGACCCCTTATACTCCCTGGGAACTTAAGGGATTCCATACCTTATTCAGGGGAATGCAATTATTTTTTGAAATTTATTTTTTTAACTATTTTACACACTGTTCTTTACCCAAATTAAAACTATAATGTTTAGATGTACTTACCATAAAATCGTGGTATACGACGTATGGGAGCTAGTGAATTATGACTCATGTCAATAAAATTATTCCGATGGGGCACTATTAAACAAAGAAAAGTTTGTTATAGTCGAATTACTTTCAAAAAACACCGCTGAAAACGTTTTAAAACATATTTTTTTCTACTGGCGTTACTAAAAATATATATTTTTTAAAACAACTTTTATAATTGCCAAATAGAGAGATACTGCTGTTAGTGCTAATAATTAAAATATTTAAAAGCATCAAAGATTGTAAACTTGAAGCAAATATTTAGGCGTTTCAAGTGTGCTTTATTTTGAAAATTTTGGTTACCTAATTCTTTGGTTTTTGGTTTGGGACAATCTTGGAACGGGGCGTTAAACCTCGACAGTTAAACTTTTTCATCATTTCTTTCAAAACTGATATCGGTAAGATGCTCAAATAGACATAATAGGAATTTTTTTTTTTGTGATTTTAATTAGGCCTAAAACGTTATTCCACACGTTAGTCAGAATTTCCTGAAGTTTGATAACAGTCAAAAACAGCAGTTCGGATTAGCACAATGTAATGTCACACAAAGAATTACATCATCTTTTGTGAAGGAAGTAGCCATCTTGTTGCATTCATGTCTAAAATACTTAAAAAAGCACGAAAACCACTTATATTGCACAATAAAACATTTCCCCCCCCCCCGGTCGCCAGTGGTTTTGTATAACGGCGCTTTTGCGACGGAAGACCCCCTGTACTCCCTGGGAAGTTAAGGGATTCCATACCTTATTCAGGGGAATACAATTATTTTTTGAAATTTATTTCTTAGCTATTTTACATACTGTTCTTTACCCAAATTAAAACTGTAATGTTTAGATCTACTTACCATAAAATTGTGGTATACGACATATGGGAGCTAGTGAATTATGACTCATGTCAATAAAATTATTCCGATGGGACACTATCAAACAAAGGAAAGTTTGTTATAGTCGAAATACTTTCAAAAAACACCGCTGAAAACGTTTTAAAAAATATTTTTTTCTACTGGCGTTACTAAAATTATACAATTTTTAAAACAACTTTTACAATTGCCAAATAGAGAGATACTGCTATTGGTGCTAATAATTAAAATATTTGAAAGCATAATAGGTAAGATTGTAAACTTGAAGCAAATATTTAAGCCGGTTCAAGTGTGCTCTTTTTCAGAAATTTTGGATACATTCTTTGGTTTTTGGTTTGGGACAATCTTGGAACGGAGCGTTAAACCTCGACAGTTAAACTTTTTCATCATTTCTTTCAAGACTAGTGTCGGTAAAATGCTCAAATAGATCTCCGCTGACTTCGCTCATAAGCTGGCTTATAAAATTTGTTTCCAAATATTCAACAACTGTAAAACAGCATATCCATTGTATTACTAAATAAACTTAGTTGTTTTATCAGCTTTACACCGCAGTAGTCACCCTGTGGACAGTCCAGCGGTTTTCTGGAGTTTGATCCCAGCAATTTTCCATGATGTGCCTCAGCCCGTTATAGATAGGTCGCAACGTCGACATTAAAGTGGACCCAACATCATTAAGTCTCTTCGTGGGTTTGTTCCCGTTTTGTTTTAACGCGGACAAGAGTGATTGGGGAACGTCACACTCCGAAAATGGAGTGATCCTGGTAATAATCTCATAAACCACGATGGCAAAGCTGAAATGATAAGATTATAACATCATGAAAACTCTTTACATTTTCCAATACCTGTACATGTCGCCAAGCACATTTAGGTTTCCAACTTCGGGGGGTGCATGTAATATTGTTGANAACTTCGGGAGGTGCATAACGTAAAGATGACTGCCTAGTCGCTGGAACTTCGGATGTGCTTGTGTCAAGACCAGTAGATCGAATGATCTGTGCCGCCCCAAAGTCGGTTAATTTAAGGACACATTCTGAAGTGATGATTATGTTTTCTGGTTTGACATCTCCATGTCGAAGGGCATGTCCTGGCTCATAGTTGTGCAAATACTTTAAAGCTAAGGAAAGTTGGTAAGCAATTTTCAACCGAATCGGCCAAGGTATTTCCTGTTTGGGATTTTGGTGCAAATAGGATTTTAGATTTTCCCCCTGCACGTACTCCACGATGATTGCCACGTTGCACATTTTCCAAATCGCGTATCCAAGAACTTTTACAATATGTTTGTAGTTGATTCGGGCCAAGGAGTTTACTTCTGTCAAAAACCTGAATAACAAAACACATATAGGTCGTCGAGTTACGAAAAACAGGTCATTTAAACAAGACTCCAGCAATGTCAGCTTACCCCTTAGTTTTAGTTTGTAATTCATCGCCGCTAAATGTTAGGCTGTAGCACTTTGCAGCTACAACAGTATTGTTGTACTTGCACCTTCGCACACAAGCATAACCACCTTTACCGAGAAAATCATTTGAATTCCGACTAGTAACCAACTCATCAGCTGAAATCTTGGGTACTCTTTGCGAGACTCCAGGCAAATCAATCTAAATCAATTTTACAACATGAACAGCCATCAATTACAACATGCAACACCTAGTAGATACAGTCCTCTGGACTAGTGTTTCTCAAAGAATTAATCGCGACAATTAATCCTAAAATAGAAATTAATCCTAACCTGGGTTATATGAAAATTGTTGTGACACGCCTATTTCTGTTAGAAACAGGACTGTATATCTATGCGCCGAAAACAGTCATAAAATTAGAATTTAAAATATTTGGGTCCTTGAAAAATTGAAAAACGTTCGAGAACCTCTACTCTACTGTAGATTAGCAAGATTTTTTTGGTACAGTTGTTCTCAAACTTTTTCAAACATCTTTACTATACAACATCTTATTTATAAGCACAGTTATGTCAACAGTTAAAAGCTTACATAGGTAACATATCAAGCATCTTTTCTTATTTTATTAATACATTTCGGTTGCCATACACACATTTTCACACAAGACATAAAAAATAGGCGAAGTTTGTAAACTTACATCAGTTTGCATTGCTTTTACATCAATTTGGCGTTATAGTTCAACAAACTTTGATCACTCAATTCGAGCAGAGTTGAAATTGAAGTCACAAAACAGTCAACAGAAAAACAACAATCTTTACAAATAAATTAAGCCTGCAAAAATCAAACTTTTGAGTCTTAGGTTTAATTAAACTATTTATAACTCACTACCAATCATTCACAACTGTATGTACAGAAAGATCCACAGTGCATTATGAATTAGTTTAATTTAAGCTTTACCACAGTTCTACAGGTAGCAAGTCAACGTTACATACATGACCACTAAAGCGTAACCGTCGAAACACAAGTTCCACACCTGTATGGTTTTGAACGCACAAAAATTTAAATCCTCATTTTAAAATTGTGTCCAGTGATACAATAATACTGATACAAACAAATACAAGACTCGGCAGAAATACAGTTACCTGTAACGGATTTGATACTTCCAATGCACTGTATCGCACTTCAAAAGTTGCAAAAATACTTCGGCTTCAAAAGGCCAGACAAAGCGTCACAAAATTGCGACAGTGAAAATGGCGTCAACCCCCCCCCCAATGGCGTCAGCGCCATAGTGGAAAATGTGGAAAATGGAAACAGACAAAGTGGAAATGGAAAAGTGCTTGGTGAGAATAATTTGCTTTATTTAAAATCCAATATATAGCAATCAGATAAGTTTTGTTGATTTACGGGTGAGCGAGTTGCCTCATGAATTGTCGGAGTTGCCAACAAACGATTTAAAAACCAGTTTTAACGAAGTGGAATACATTGGGTCTGGGAGTCTTGGTGCTGTACGTCGCTGCCCCCCCCCCCCGCAAACCCAAGTGGAAATGAAAAAGTGCTTGGTGAGAATAATTTACTCTATCTAAAATCCAATATAGTGCAAACAGATAAGTTTTGTTGCTTTACAGATGAGAGAGTTGCCTCATGAATTGTCGGAGTTGCCAGCTAACGATTTAAAAACCAGTTTTAGCGAAGTGGATTACATTGGGTCTGGAAGTTTTGGTGCTGTGCGTCGCTGTTATCACGACAGGTTGGGAGAAGTTGCTGTTAAGTGTACTGAACTGACTGGCACATCCGAAGATACGATTTTCTGCCGGAATTCGAACGTAAAACTTTATTGCAGATTTTATACTTGCCAAAATTATATCAAAAATCCCCCCCCCCCTCATGAATTGTCGGAGTTGCCAGCTAACGATTTAAAAACCAGTTTTAACGAAGTGGATTTCATTGGATCTGGGAGTTTTGGTGCTGTGCGTCGCTGCTATCACGCCAGGTTGGGAGAAGTTGCTGCTAAGTGTACTGAACTGACTGGCACCCCTGAACATATGCTTTCCAGCTGGAATTCGTAAGTAAAACTTTATTGCAGATTTTTATACTTGCCAAAATTTATGTCACAAATCCAACCTACAAAAATACGATGTAATAAAATGTAAACAACAATGGTGTTTTTTTCGTTCTGGTCGGTCGATGCTTTTGTTTTGCATTGTTATAGGTTTAAGACTGAAGCACATGTATTAGCAAGGCTAAACCACCCCAACATCGTGGAGGTATGCGCCGTTACAAAATGGAACAGCAACGTTGGACTCATACTTGAGTACGTCGGTGGAAAAAAACTTGGCAAATTTGATCGAAGACCAACAGATTCGATTTTTAAGAAGAACTGGCTTGAAGTTGATACATCAACTAACTGACCCCCCCCCCTCAACGATAGCCTACACACAGCGGCCACTAATTCGTAACCCTAGAAACACAATTAAGTTCCACACCTGTAGGGTTTTAAACACACAAGAGTTAAAAGCCAAGTTAACCTTATTTTCCAGTCATGTCGTGTAATAGAATAAAATTTATACAAAGACAATTTCAACTTGCAAATATGAAAGACTCGGCAGAAATAGAGTTACCTGTAACAAAGTTTATATTTCTAGTGCACTGCATCAAACTTACGCAATAGTTACAATCTCACATCGGTTTCACGTTACTTTGCAGACAAAAGGCCAGACAAAGCGTCACGAAATTGCGACAGTGAAAATGGCGTCAGCCCCCCCCCCATAAACTTTGTTACAGGTAACTCTATTTCTGCCGAGTCTTTCATATTTACAAGTTGAAATTGTCTTTGTATAAATTTTATTCTATTACACAACATGACTGGAAAATAAGGTTTGTAACTTGGCTTTTAACTCTTGTGTGTTTAAAACCCTACAGGTGCGGAACTTAGTTTTAGTTTCTAGGGTTACGAATTAGTGGCCGCTGTGTGTAGGCTATCGTTGATTTATTACCTGCCGACCAGGAAAACTTTATTTAAATTGATTAACGGGGCAATAATTGTGTATAATTATGTAGCTACAGTTGTGTATTGTTTTGACTTAACAATTTGCATTTATTTTTCAAATGTTTAATTTAGCCAAGCCGCTTCAAAAGATTGCCCCCCCCCCGCTGTTAAGTGTACTGAACTGACTGGCACCCCCGAAGATATGATTTGTAGCTGGAAGTCGTAAGTGAACACTTTATTGTAGATTCTATACTCACCAAAATTATATCAAAAATCCAACATGAAAACATTGCACTAAAATGTAAAACACAACTACGGTTTATTCTATTTCCGGACAGTTTACGTTTCCGCAAAGGTTTAAGACCGAAGCACATGTATTAGCAAGGATAAACCACCCAAACATCGTGGAGGTATGTGCTGTTACTACATGGAACAGCAACGTCCCCCCCCCCCATGAAAACATTGCACCAAAAATGTAAAACACAACAACGGTTTGTTTTATTCCGGACTGATTATGTTTCTGTTTCGTTGTTAAAGGTTTAAGACCGAAGCACATGTATTAGCAAGGATAAACCACCCTAACATCGTGGAGGTATGTGCTGTTACTACATGGAACAGCAAGGTGGACTTATTCTTGAGTACGTCGGTGGAAAAACCTTGGCAAATTTGATCAAAGACAAACAAATTCAATTTTCAAGAAGTACTGGCTTGAAGTTGATACACCAACTTTCTGCAGCTATTAGCTACTTGCACACCTTCGACTCCCAAAAGAAATTTACTCACGGTGATATAAAAGCAAGTAATATTTTGATCACACCACAATTTGTCTTGAAGCTTGCTGACTTTGGTGCCGCCAATGTTAGAGCAGCAACTGGATGCCAGTCGTCAAGCTTGACGCTGGATATATCCACAGTTCACACTCTTCTGTACTCTGCGCCTGAAATTTTAAATGGGGAAGGATATAATGACCACGCAAGGGATGTGTACAGGTGAGCTATATTTTTACAAAACACACAGCAGTTTTTTTATTGTGCTTACAAACACATAAAACTGTTTTAAAAAGCTGTATTTTCAAAGCGAGCAAATGATTACAAAAAATGAACAGTCGTTTTTAATATATTGCAGTTTTGCCGTGGTGACATATGAAATTGTAACGGAAAGGTTAGCAAGTGATGACTTTCTTGGAATGAACAATTTGGCATTAATCGGTGCGATTAAAGATGAACAACGACCAGATGCGGGGCGTTTTGATGCAAACGATCCGATGAAATCAATAGTTGTATCCTGCTGGTCGCAGAATCCGAGCAATCGTCCCAAGATTAAAAACGGTATTTCCCACAGAATCTGGTGTTTGTCATTAAATTATAGTTAGGCTTAAGATTTCCATTCAAACTCCAAGTGTACACGTTTTTATTTTCTTGTAGTCATCATAAATGTGTTCTGTCTTTTACAGCGGAAGAAGAAGTTCGACGCATCATTAAGGATGAATTTGGTGACGAAACGGAAACCAATGAGGCAGCCACGTTTGAGATTCCTGAACCCAGTCAGGTCTCGAATCGTGTAGGATTGGATCAGTTTTTTCGCCCTTTCGAAATGATTAAAAGTTGATTTTCATGTATATATTGTTGGTTCTGCTTTAAAAGCGTAGACAAACAACAGTAAATCGTTTTACCAAAAATTGCTTTGTATGACTATTTGTGATGAAATAGGCATCTTCCCCCCCCCCCCCAATGTTAGAGCAGCAACTGGATGCCAGTCGTCAAGTTTGACGCTGGATATATCCACAGTTTACACTCTTCTGTACTGGGGAAGGATATAATGACCAAACAAGGGATATATACAGGTGAGCTGATACTTATAAACAGCAAATAGTTTTTCAAACAAAACAGTTTTAGCCACATCAACACACTTGAAAGTTTAAAAAAGCTTTTTTCATAGAAATACGTAATTAATATATTGCAAAAACTATACGCTTCAATTTTTTGCAGTTTTGCCGTTGTGGCATATGAAATTATCACTAAAAAACTGGCTAGTGATGAATTTTCTGAAATGGACAATTTGGCAATAATTCGCGCTATTCAAGATGGACGACGACCAGATGTTTCCCGTATTGATGATAATGATCCGATGAAATCAATTGTTGTATCCTGCTGGTCGCAGAATCCAAGCAATCGTTCTAAGATTATAAACGGTATATGTTTCCCAAATAATCTGTCGTTTGTTATTAAATCATAGTAAGATTTCCATTTAAACTCCATATGTACACGCTTTCATTTATTTGTAGTGACGATTTTTGGTCAATATAAAATGTGTTCTGTCTTTTACAGTGAAAGAAGAAGTCCGACGCATCATTGCGCAAGAATCAGGTTACGAAATGGAAACCAATCAGACGGCCACGTTTGAGACTCCTGAACCTAGTCAGGTGTCGAATCGCGTACCCCCCCCCCAAATCGTTTTACCAAAAATTGCTTTGTATGACTATTTGTGATGAAATAAGTATGTATTGACACCGAGCGTTCATTGACAATATTTGTGGTGCCACCGCCTAATATAGTTTAATTCAAACGTGATATACATGCTGTGGTATTCCAACTGTATATACTCGCGTAAGCCAGTAAACCTTTCGAGTAGAGCAATGGTTTTTAACCGTGGATCCGCGACACTGTCTTAATTCGCGCACAACGAATTGATAAACTGCGATTTGAAACGAACGAGTGGTTTTAAAAATTTTGGCGTTTTAAACCCCCCCCCCTGTGTATCAAAACGGAGATTCCTTTGGAAATGTGTAAGGTGCCACCGCGCAGTATAGTTAAATTAAAACGGGGTAAACGTGCCGTAAAGCGTTTAAACTGCATACACTTGTATAATCCCCCCCCCCCTTGGATAAGTTTCTTCGCCCTTACAAGCAGATCGTGGTCTGACTTTCACGGGCGTTGTTGGTTTCACGTTGAAAGCGTTAACGACCAACAACGAAAAATAGCGACCTTCGTTGCAATCCCCCCCCCCGCCGATTTACCGAAAAATTGTTTTGATCTATTGTTTTTGCAAAAAAAAAGAAATGAGGCTTTTGTCTAGAAACATTTCAACAAAATAATTTCTTTTAAGAAATCGTACCGTTGAAAACATTAAAAAAAATATAATCTTCAGAATGTTCTTGATCATATATGTGAACAGCGAAATTGGATATTACACAACTTACTTTCAAGCGTGAAAAAGTCATGAATGAATAAACACCGTGAGTCTCATTTTAACAACGAATAATGGCGCCATGTTTCAAAAGCTTGGGAACGTTATTCTCGTCCCGCTGGGGAAAGGGGGTAAAAGGAGGGGGAAAAGAGAGAAGGGAAAGGAAAAAAAACGAGACCTGGATGGCGCGCATTACCCATTTGGGCAAAAAGCATTTTAAACGTTGGAGTGTTTACTTTTGGGACAGAAATGATTTAAATACTAGACAACATAAAGGACTTTTGAAAGATTATCTCATATTAGCTAAGTTTGGACCACCTGTAATAATTGTGAAATATTGCATTTTTTTCGTAGCGGAATATAGACAACGGTGTTTCAGTTAATTGTTTTTAAATATTTAGAAATTTGCTTTTCAACTGGTTTATTTTGCAAAAGTACTATGGAAATGGAAGTAAGTCACACTATTATTTCAATACGTTTGAAGTCTCGGTATAAGCCCCCCCCCCTAGACCATAGTATACCTCGTTCACCCATTTTAGGCACGCAAAGAAACATTCAGTTGACAAAAATAGACAGCACTTAACGACGTACAAACCGCTGTATTCGGATTGGATAAGTTTCTTCGCCCTTACAAGCAGATCGTGGTCTGACTTTCATGGGCGTTGTTGGTTTCACGTTGAAAGCGTTAACTACCAACAACGAAAAATAGCAACCTTCGTTGCAAATTGTTTTTGTTCTGTATATATGATTGTTTGTAATAAAATATGCATCCTTGTGTATCAAAACGGAGATTCCTTTGGAAATGTGTAAGGTGCCACCGCACAGTATAGTTAAATTAAAACGGGGTAAGCGTGCCGTAAAGCGTTTAAACTGCATACACTTGTATAATATCGTAACTATGCTGCAAAGTAGAGCATTGTATTTCACAGATGGGTCATGGCACAAACCCCCCCCCCTAACCGGGGATCCGCGACACTGTCTTAATTCGCGCACAAGGAATTGATAAATTGCGATTTGAAACGAACGAGTGGTTTTAAAAATTTTGGCGTTTTAATATAGCATAAAACCTGTTTGAAAAAGTTCTTCTTAAGCGACAAACCAAAATGCATTGTGACATTTGAATCCCGTTGTGATGCAACAGAGGTAAAATGTCAAATGGTCAACAGGCACAAAGCAAAAACAATCTCAGTCGTTTATTCAAGCGTGCTATTGCGGTAAAAACATTCTATTCACAAACTGACTCTGTGAATGGCAAAAAGGGCGATCTTTGAATTCAACTAAGTCTTTAAATTCAGTACGCAAAGATCAAGTACATACGATTACTACTGAAAAGCTGCTAAAAGTTTGCACATATATACACATATAACAGACCACAGCAGTCGTCATCATCACAATAGCAAGTGCAGAAAACGGTACAGTTTGCCAGTAGGGACGTCAAACAGTAACGATACGAAACAATGAGAAAGTGTTGAAACGAAAGGGCAAAAACTATATACAAATGCCAATGTTGGCATACCTGGTTATTAACACGGTGAAATAACAGGATTCGCTGTGTTTTAATTTTAGTTCATTTTGCTTTTCATCAGGCTTTAAAGTTCGTGCTTGTTTGATTCCCTTATTTGGGTTACATATCTAACGTTTTTAGGGCCAAATTAGTTTGCCACGGCATTTACTACATTTGGTAAAGAGTGAAAAGACATACGCACACATTTGAAGGAATATTCATGCGTCATTTCACCTATTAACGTTTACACCTACCAAGGCAATGATTGGAACAAACCTATTTCTGTGACAAAAGTTGCGGATATTTTGAAGTGCAAAGACAACCTGGTATCATTACATGTGAGAGAATTTCGAAGAATTGATACCAGTTACATATAGCCAATCGGAAAAATGCTTTAAAGAGCCAGGGGCATTTCGACCCCCCCCCCAACCTGGTATCATTACATGTGAGAGAATTTCGAAGAATTGATACCAGTCACATATAGCCATTCGGAAAAATGCTTTGAAGAGCCAAGGGCATTTCGGTTATCTCTGTAGGGACTACCATACCATATGTATTGATTTTGTCTATTTGAGCAGTGAAGGAAGTGCCTTGATTACCATCTATAAAACCTCTCAACCGATTTCCTTCATCACAAGTATGATATATCGTACTTCCTGGTTTCAAATCCCCCCCCCCCTTGGATAAGTTTCTTCGCCCTTACAAGCAGATCGTGGTCTGACTTTCATGGGCGTTGTTGGTTTCACGTTGAAAGCGTTAACTACCAACAACGAAAAATAGCAACCTTCGTTGCAAATTGTTTTTGTTCTGTATATATGATTGTTTGTAATAAAATATGCATCCTTGTGTATCAAAACGGAGATTCCTTTGGAAATGTGTAAGGTGCCACCGCGCAGTATAGTTAAATTAAAACGGGGTAAACGTGCCGTAAAGCGTTTAAACTGCATACACTTGTATAATCTCGTAACTATGCTGCAAAGTAGAGCATTGTATTTCACAGATGGGTCATGGCACAAAGCCGATTTACCGAAAAATTGTTTTGATCTATTGTTTTTGCAAAAAAAAGAAATGAGGCTTTTGTCTAGAAACATTTCAACAAAATAAATTCTTCGTTGAAAACATTAAAAAAAATATAATCTTCAGAATGTTCTTGATCATATACGGGAACAACGAAATTGGATATTACACAACTTACTTTCAAGCGTGAAAAAGTCATGGATGAATAAACACCGTGAGCGCGCATTACCCATTTGGGCAAAAAGCATTTTAAACGTTGGAGTGTTTACGTTTGGGACAGAAATGATTTAAATACTAGACAACATAAAGGACTTTTAAAACATTAACTTATATTAGCTAAGCTTGGACCACATGTATTATTTTGAAATATAGCATTTTTTGGTAGTGGAATATAGACAACAGTGTATCAGTTAAATGTTTTTAAATATTTAGAAATTTGCTTTTCCACTGGTATATTTGGGAAGAATACTATGGAAATGAAAGTAAGTCACACTATTATTTTAGTACGTTTGAAGTCTCAGTTTAAGTAAGGGCCTTTTGGAATAAAAGCAAACATTAGCCACCTATAACCTACAGTGTTTTACGTCACGTTCAAAATGTCGGCAAACAAAAAAGTTCCGTTCTCTTATTTAGATGAGACGAGAGCAACCAGTTATGTTCGATAAACTGCACTGTGTTGATTTTATATAATTTCTAATGTTACTATATTGTCTGAATCAAGGGTCGGCAACCTTTTTTGTACTGCGGATGGTTTTTCAAACTCAAATTTTATCTCGGACCGGCCTTCAAAAAACTACAAATGTTCAGCAATGAAAATGCCTTAATTAGTTTCATTCCCAGAATACATGAGAAGAATGTTTTGAAGCATGTCCCCCCCCCCCCCCCCCCCCCAAGTAGACGGCCCGGTAGCGAACTCCTGGGCCCGACGTTTGCCGACCACTGGTCTAAATCATAACTTTTGTGTTGCTACATGAGAGTATAACTGGCATTTCACAAAGAGCAAAACTTTTTGAAGCAAGTGACTTTATAACCACTTGCAACCAAGACTATTTTATTGGAAAAGGAAAATACGGTGCGATTCGAAAATGTTTAATCAAAGGAAGTCGTGGCTGCAAAATGTCACAGCATATGTTTTGGAAGAAATGAATTGCAATCAAAATATAAAGGGTATTTTACCATTACTTGCTGCCAGTTAACATATTTCCATTATTTTTTTATGTTTTACTTTAAAACCACAAGTAAACTTTTTGACGGATTATTTAAATTGACAAATTGTTTTAGGTTTTGGACAGAGATAAACTCGATGGTTCGTGTTGAACATCCTAATATAGTGCGAGTGTTGGGCTGGACCAAATGGGGAACCAATGTGGCTATTATAATGGAATACGTAGATGGAAATACGCTATATAATTGCCTGCATACTAATGATTTTGAAATGCCTTGGGATAATCGTATTAGAGTGGTTTACCAGCTGGCTTTGGCTTTGAAGTATCTGCACAACTACCAGCCAGGACGTGGGCTTCGCCATGGAGATGTCAAACCACAAAACATAATTGTAACACGAGAGCTAGCAGTAAAACTAGCTGATTTTGGTGCAGCCAATATTATTCGTGCAACTGGTCTTAGTACCAGCACATCTGACGTTCCTTCCAATAGCCAATGCACAATAATGTATGCAGCTCCAGAAACGGAAAACATCTCTCTACTTGGTGATATGTACAGGTATAAGGTTTATTAATACATATACTGTACAAATGTTAACTACTGATAAAAAAATTTTGTGTCAAGCTTTGTCATTGTTGTCTATGAGATCATCACAGGGATAACCCCATTCTCGGAGCACAAGGTGCTGCCGGAAGTTTTGTTTTTCTTAAAACAAAGCGGAACGAAACCCCAAAAAGGACTTGATGAAGTCAAACAAAAATTATTACCAAAAGAGCAGCAATGTATATTTTGCATTTTGCATCAAATCATGCAATCATGTTGGCATTTGGACTCAAGCAAACGCTGGACAGCCAAAGCAGGTAAGTAAAATATGTGCAAATCTGAATTATCTTGATTTATCCATGTAAAGTCATTTAACGCTTTTTTCATTTGACAGTGGTTGAATTTTTGCAAAAAAAATGCATGAAAGTCATTGATTTTAATACCGATCAAGTTTCAGACCAAGAACAAAAAACCCCAATGGAGTGTACATCTTATTATCAGCCTGATGGATACAACATGGCAGAACTTTCATCTTTCATAGCTCCATTTGAAGAGTGCTCTGTCAACAACGCAATCCAACAACCCCAATTCAGGCTCTTTGTCAACAACGACAATCCAGGTTGATATTTCTCTTACCTTTTAAGCGGAAAGTTGTAAACGGCCGTGTTTGTTAGCCAAACGTATCTCATTAACACATCCACCAGAAACAAAATCTTCTTGCGAAATCCTTTCTTTAATTTTTAGTTGGTCGAGTGTCCGAGCACTGCTTTGGATTCTCTGCGATGAAAAACAAACCAAAGAGTTTTCTATTCGGCAAACAGATCCTTTACTCTCTTGACGGAAGCTTTGAGAGGGGTTTTTATGGCACACGACAATCAATCCGACAACTGACACAAATATAACGGGTGTCACAGAGAAAATTGATTTAAAAAAAAATCGTGTACAAAGCGATTGGTTCGAAGCTCATGGTGCGGTTTCTGGAACGTTTACTGGATCATTCAATATTCAACCAATTCCAGTCCCGGTGATGAATGTTAATTTGGGTTCCCCTAAATCTGTAATATTTACACTTCGGAACGATAACTTGCCGATAAACGACGACAATACAGATCCTGACTATGCAGCTGAAAATGTCTCCATTGAAACTGGTGTGTTAAAGCGTGGCCTGAACTTCACCTATATTTCAGGGTTGGCTAATGACAAAACAGCTAGATTGTCGCTTTTGCAATTTGCCCTTGTGTTAGGTGGAGAGTTCGGTGAATCAAATGTACATTTTGTATCGTACAGCACAAATGATGAAAGGTGGAGGTCATATATGATGACTTCATAAATCGAACGTTTAGTTGGCGGGGTGTTCCGCGTTTTGTATTTTGTAGTTGGTGCGAATAATTTTTCAAGACTGTTCTGGCAACCTTGCTGTTTGTTGTAGAATATTTGCTTACTATAAAATAACATCGCGTCGTTTTTAGCATTGTGTTTTTTCAAAAACATGCCTAATGCTTTACAAACATCTAGCCTAAATTTTGGGGAGCCAAGTTTAATTTGTCGTACTAAAAGATTCAGCGAAATGGTTAGTAGACTTAAATACCTCTTAATCTAGATTCAAAACACGATAATTTGATTTTCCCCAATTCAGTGTCTATAAAACAAATATACGTTGTTTCCATGATAAAGTGGTACGACAGGTTACTTTGTTGACTTATGCTACAGTTGCCCGACACAGGCTATTATCTATAGGCCATATTCTTTCCTTCAATGGTAGGTATCGAGTGGAAAAGTAACTAAATAGGCCTACGCTTCAACGAAAAATTATACTCAGTGAAATTCATACGTTTATAGTTTTTGTTTCAGTCTCTTTTCTAATATAACCGCTAATGCAAAAAACACGCGTGTCATAAAATCTCTAGCTGAAAATATTAGTTTTAATCCGGTGGAGATCATCCCCCAAAATGTCAATCGGGTGCGACTGTCACAAGCCCAAGTTCGATTTTTCACGTCAGACAGTCAGTACTATATGACTCTTTTTATACAGCGGTGCACTATGATTTAATGCAATGATGTGCGTTTTCACCAAGCGAAACAATTGCCCATAGACCAGGCTTGCATTCACAACAGATTAACATAGCCTGTTTGAAATCTGCGGTTGGAACACGGGTATTTCCCCAGTTGTCTCGTGAGCTAATAGACGTCACAAAAACATGGGTATTCCCCTTTAGCGAATCTATTCTTTCAGTAAAGTTTTTTTCAACTTTTTGTTGAGCATCAAATTGACTAAAAAGCACTTAATTTGCTTTTATGAAACGGAAGCGCTACAACATAATTTAGCAAATGCATGTGCCGAATACAAACGATGTTAATATTTTAGTGATACAACTCTAAATGCTTAACAAACAATTACATGTAGTGTGGTTGCTGTCTGGGATATCTGCTTGAATATGTATGTGTAGTTTTGGCGATCAAGTTAAAAAAAACAGACATTTGTCGTCTAATTTAGTCAGCTTTAATTGATTTTTCAGTTTTGGTAGGGTATAATTGCACCATATAAAGAAATCCAGTTGATTTTGTTAGTCTTTTGATGTACCTACTGTAATTATACAGAATGAAAATATTTTAATTTGAAACCAAATCTTCCATAATGCTTGAGAATAAATGACACAGTTTTTATTACATAA
>QLIY01002660.1:0-17242 GCA_003260075.1 Phallusia mammillata | reverse complement strand
TAGTGACAGATGAAATCGTACAAAAACCAAGCTCGATTGCGATCTAAAAATGTAAACCAAAATTGTAAAAAAATACAATAAAATTTTTAATAGCACAATGAGACTAAAATATTGTAAGAATAGTTGATATATGTTAAATATGGTGTATCAACATGACTATTACAAGGTGGTTGAAAATCACATTGCTAATAAGGATGCTGACTCTGGGCGAAAATTACTGAGAACAACTTTTTAATGTACCTAAGTTTGAAAAAAAAGCTTTACACCCCAGTTGAAAAAAGTTTAACACACATTTAACAAGTACCAATAAACTTTTTTTGTTCTATACTAGAAAAGGTGGTGTGTGTAGGTGTTGCATTTAACATGCAACTCCACATTGTAAACCCTTCATTATAACTTACAGTAACAATTTGTTAAAGTAAACAGACCCCCCCCCCCAAAATGCCCCCATAAAATGACATGGAGAAATAATGGTACGATCTAAAGCAGGTGTCAAACATGCAGCTCAATGTGGCCCTCCAAAGGTTTTTGTGCGGCCAGTGAAGTAACGTTAGAAGTTATATGTTTTACTCAGGCAGAATACCCTGTCATACTGGTGACCCCCCCCCCTTCGGCCGAAATGTTTCGGCCAACCGAAACTTCGGTGCATCACTACATTATATCCAACAACTAGTTTGATGAAATAAATCATTAACTTTTATGAAAGTCATACACTCCAATGTTTTCATTTAATACTGATGGTTTACAATTATCGTACTCTGTCCCCTTATATCTCTCCTTGTAAACAACTGGTTTTTGGCATGATTTGCTTATCTTAAACTCGCCTCATTGCTACATGCATCATAGAATCTCTTTTAAGACAACCCTCTGTATCAAATATCAAATGTAACAGGGCAAAGTGTTTCCTTGAAGACAGTGTCACAAAAATATCTGCAGTACTTGTGCTGCAGAGTGTGTAGCGCTTTAATAAATACACTTGACTGATTAAATCGTACCCACTGCACACATTAACAAGTACCAATAAACTTTTTTGGTCTATACTAGAAAAGGTGGTGTGTGTAGGTGATGTATTTGACATGCAACTCCACATAGTAAACCCCTTATTATAACTTACAGTAACAATTTGTTAAAGTAAACAGGAGGGATGTTTAAAGTAGAATAACTGTTTCAAAACCAGAGTATCAAATCCAGTTCTTATATCATTTTCGACTGTGAAATCAATAAGTTTGACAATAATGAAAGCAAACCAGTTTAATACACAATAAAACATACTTTTTAAATAAAATCTAGAAAAAGAAACAACCAAAACTAAAAAATTAAACTTTGCAGTTGGCGTAGAAACAAAATGCCCCCATAAAATGACATGGAGAAATAATGGTACGATCTAAAACAGGTGTCAAACATGCAGCTCAATGTGGCCCTCCAAAGTTTTTGTGCACCCAGTGAAGTAACATTAGAAGTTATATGTTTTACTCAGGCAGAATACCCTGTCATACTAGTGAGTTCACCTGGTACTGACGCAACAGGGGTCGCTACAATTCAGTCATTCTCAATTTGTGGTATACGCAACATTTAAATAAGATGATCAAAATAACCCATGATTAGATCAGCAATTGCAATTGGTGTGTGCCCCCCCCCCTTCACCTGATACTGAAGCGACAGGGGTCACTACAATACAGTCATTCTCAATTTGTGGATAACGCAACATTTGTATAAGATGATCAAAATAAACCATCTTTAGAATCAGCAATTGGAATTGTTGTGTATGCCGTTGTTTTCACACAAAGCAATAAAGCCCAGTTGATTCTTTCACACTGCTACACTGTATATATTTTTGTTATTTATTACAATATATATTGTTTTTTAATGTATTTAATGGCATTATTGAATGTTTTACATTTATTCAGGCAGTTTTGTTGTTGTCATATTACTCTGTATCAAATGTTTCGAAAGCGCAGCTGCAGCCCCTGACTTTCTTAAAAGTTTGTATTTGGCCCTCAAAGTTGTTTGAGTTTGACACCCCTGATCTAAAGGATTCAATATCCTACTTTGAACACGCTTCATAAACAGCATTACATACAAATAAAATTAGACTCAATTGACAGCAGCCTGTTTTTTGTATGTTTACACATTCTCGCAGTGTACATAGTTTTCTTACTCTTTTTGCTTACAATCCATATTGGCTCCCTTAAGACAAGTCTGATTAAAAATTGAGAAATTCTGAGCTTCATAAAAAGAGATGATGCTATTACTTAAAAAAAGATGCAATTGTATGTATGTGACAATTTGTACTGTTTAAAAATTGAATACTCAGGAGAAACATGTATTCAATACAAAATGCATTCCAAATTGCAATCGCCCCCCCCCCTATTGTTTTTTAATGTATTTAATGGCATTATTGAACGTTTACATTTAATCAAGCAATTTTGTTGTTGTCATATTACTCTGTAACAAATGTTTCGAAAATGTAGCCCCAGACTTCCTTAAAAGTTTGTATTCGGCCCTCTAAGTTGTTTGATGTTGACCCTCCTGATCTAAAGGAATCAATATCCTACCTTGAACACGCTTCATAAACAGCATTACATACAAATAAAATTAGACTCAAGTGATAGCAGCTTGTTTTTGTATGTTTACACATTCTCGTAGTGTACATAGTTTTCTTACTCTTTTTGCTTACAATCCGTATTGGCTCTCTTAAGACAAGTTTGATTAAAAGTTGAGAAATTCTGAACTTCATAAAAAGAGATGCTATTACTTAAAAAAAGATGCAACTGTATGTATGTGACAATTTGTACTGTTTAGAAATTGAATACTCAGGAGAAACATGTATATATTCAACACAAAATGCATCGCAAATTGCAATCCCAAACACCTCGTTACATTCACTTTGTAGTTAAATTAAAAACAGTAAAACTTACTTCTAATAATATTCTTGTTTGCTTGATTGTGAACCAAAATTTCATCAATCTCTTCATTTCTTTTTTGTCTGTTTACTTCATTTTGTACAAGTATTTCTACACCCACACTGAGTTCACTAAGCACTATTTGCACAAAAGCAGTTTTAAAAAATGAAACTTTTGTTTAATTATGTTTATAGGGGGTTGTGAGTAACGATAATGCTATGAGGTAAACTACATGCAAAACTACAATACAAAAAATAGACATAGGCACTCTTTAGCAGGGTGACAAAAAAGGATCACAGAACTTGGTATGAGCCACATATTTTGTTTATGGCATCAAGCTCCCCCCCCCCCCCCCCCCCCCCCCCCCCCCCCCCCAAACCATTAGTAAACTGCAAACGTACAAACAAAAATACATGAAAAACTACCTTTTAACTTGACCCAATATGGGGTCAAAGAACCTTTTTTATTGACATATCTTTCTACATTTTTGTCAGAAAATCCAAGTTTTCTCAAATACTCTGGCCAATTGTTTGGTAGTATGTTGACTTTTGCCAATGATTTAGCAGCATCCTCAGCCTCTTTTGGGGAAACTTTTCTTGACCTGATAAGTAAACAAAATAAATATCAACATATTTTCTGAGTGTAATTTTAAAATTAATCCGAAATTATTCATTATTTTGTTTCTTATTCACATATTTTTTTGTAACTAAAATGATTAGGCATTACCAGTTCGGAAAAGTAGTGAAACAGTAGCAAAGTAAACTGTTACTAATACAATAGGTCACCAAATTGCAGTTCTTTTTACCTTTTGGGCATAACTTTACTTGAGTTGGGGACTGGATTCCTATAAATGGTTTGGGTAAAATGATATCGATTGCCCTGCAATAAAACATTAAAACTATATTATTTGTGGTTATCTTATTAAAACAAACTTTTTGGTGCATGCAAACAAAAAAACACAACTTCCATTTTCCCCCCCCCCCCCCCCCCCCCCCCCCCCCCCCCCAGGAAAACACAATGAGCAAGATAGGTTTATAATTACCTGTATACTGAAATGCTGCAAAATGTTTTTTTTTCGTTTCAACAATAAGACAGTCCTGCCACCTAAAATGTATTCTTGTCTGAAGCGGAAGTATACAACTAGCACTTACACTGGCATGGGCGGGGTAAAGTTAATGATTTACCTTGATTACACTCCTCATTAAAAAGTAAAAAACGCTCACTCTGCGTATTTAACAATAAAACACTTTGTCGGGGCATCAAAAGATATTTTTGTGTTTGATATCTGGTACATCCACATCCAATCGTTATACGAACCATTGATTGAGTATTAATAAAAACATGCATAAAATTGAAATCGACCCAACATGTTTTTGGTTTTTCATTCTTCAGTTCAGCCATTCTGCATTGTGCCCACTTGTGCCATACTGTACATTTAGAAACCCGCGCATTTTTTGAAAGAAATTTTATCTGATGACTTATTCGGTGAAACAGATTTTTTTACTCGACAAAATATGCATGAGCAACTTTCAATGTAAAAAACACTTTAAAAGGCATAAATACGCGTTTAACTTTTCGCAGAAAATATATCGGAAAAATATAACATTAAAATATACATTTGAGTAATAATAGTGAGTCTTAATAGTTAGTTAATCATGATAGATTCAGATTTCAGCAACTTCTTACGTTTTATATTACCAATCGTGGTAGAAGTTGTGACTCGTTACAGCCCTCTAGTAAACAGTAGGCTATGGATCAGTTAAGCTTTCATACGTAACTTTACGACCACAAAAGCAAACAAGGAAAAGCCTAAAGGTCATTTGAGCCACGCCAGAAATACATAACCGCAATGGCGGCATTACAAATGATTACATGTCATGGCAGAGTTTGTTGCTCGATCGTTTTTTTTTGTCAGGCTTAATATAGAGCCCGCTTAGTGTTGAAACAATATTCAGGCAGAAGTTATAATACTGCCACTAACCTTCGCCGATATTAGTCACAATGGGTACGTGTTACTTTATTGCATAGGCTACAAAAATATGCGTGTTACTTTATTGCATAAACCTTGACTTTAGGGACAATGTCTGTTGCATATCGGTACCTACCTCGCGCGCAAGGTGAGCGCAAAAGAGGCGCGTGAGTAGCAAAGATGTGTGTGATTGACAAACACAATAAGCGTCGCGCTAGCAGGCGGTCGCTGATGTCCAGTTAATACTTCTACCGATGTTCAGCGTTCAACCCAAGCGTAGACATCGAGCAACCCATGTTCATCGGGCGTCGTCGATTGCGACTTGTGCTAGCCTAAACCCACCCTCTTATCTTAAAGGGTGGTGATTTTTTAGGTGTCCCCTCGACCAGTTCACACAACTCCCCCTGCCCCGCGTCGCATTACTCTCATAGTGCGCCAAACTCACAATCTCACAATAGTGATATTCCGCCACATAACTCTTCAAAGTGATCCACCAACTGTGTCCACTTTTTGATGCAATTGTTTGTGTTCTTTTAATTTTTCTTGGATGCAATTGTTGGTGTTCTTTTAACCAGCTAAATAAAACCAATCAACAAACTCATCTCAACAGATTACAAACAAAACGAACATACCAATGGCTGCTAGACGGTCGTGTGGGGACGATGCCGATTTGTAGTGACGTTTTTTTCACGGGGATCGAACTCAGGACGCTCCGGGGACCGGGGGACGAATCCCGCTCAGGTTTTTAAGCCCGGAACATTCGGCCACGCTTTGCGTTGGGTGTGAAGGGGTGCCTGCGTAGTTGCGACATTTAATCGCTGCACTTCCACTTGATACGAAGTCACTGCAGATGTCGTTTGAGTTTATTCGCTAATTCAATAAAACGTTTTGGGTCGACAGGTGCGACTTTAGAGTAATTTTTATATTTTTTAATTGACTAAAATGGATGCAGAAACATGTTTGTTACTCGCTCGCTTTTTATGTCCGGCTTAAGATAGAGCCCACTTCTGTTTGAAACAAAAATCAGACCATACTTGTAACACTGCCACTAACCTTCGGCAATTTTATATCTAAACAAATATTATAGCACAATGGGTATTGCTNTTAGAGTAATTTTTATATTTTTTAATTGACTAAAATGGATGCAGAAACATGTTTGTTACTCGCTCGCTTTTTATGTCCGGCTTAAGATAGAGCCCACTTCTGTTTGAAACAAAAATCAGACCATACTTGTAACACTGCCACTAACCTTCGGCAATTTTATATCTAAACAAATATTATAGCACAATGGGTATTGCTCGATTGCACACAAAAACAACAGACTCGACTTTGAGAACAATGTCTGTTGCATGACAAAATTAAAAGATTTAGTGCACTTTTTGACTGTAGGCTATGTCTGAAAATGGAGAACGGACAATTATTCCGAAAGTGATCTCGAAAAAATTATTCGAAATTGAATCAATGTACTTTAGTGGAGTATTTTTTATTTTTTAAAAAATTGACTAAAATCGATGCAGAAACATGTGATAAAATGTTCACATTTCTTATGTGCTTCGACTGGCATATTACGTAAACGGGGTTATCAAGTTTTGTATTTTTTATACGTCTGTCAAAAGCAAACAGATGCCAAACTCTTTGGGCGCAGTTCTCGTGTTAACGCCACGACGTAAAAACCACATTTTTTGCAGTGGTAAGTTTCGTCCTGCAGTAACGACAGTTACATAAAAACACACCCACTTAATTCCACTTGTAATTTGTTTGGACAAAAGAAGAGAATTTGTGCAACATAGCTATGTTACCTAAAAATACAATTAGACAGAAAACAGAATGACAAAAAAAAAGCTAAATGAGGAATAATCCAAAACAATGGTGATTGTTTAGTTACTTTTCGCTCGTAACGATGGCAAACATTTTTTTAAACGTTTTTTTAAACTTAACGCGACATTTACTTTGGCAGCCATTTTTTTTTTCAATGCGAATATGCCGCAACAACACATGTATACAGGCAGTAAAATGTCTGACTGTATTAAACAAAGCAAACTACTTTTTTACCTTTTTCCCGCATTTTCAAGATAAAAACTGCAACACTAGAAGATTTGTTCATTGCGTTTTCCACGTGCACATTCATCCAAAGGTCTACAACGTTATTTGCATGGTATGATTTGCTTTGGTACACTTACATCGCTATGTGTGTCTTTTCGTATCGGTACAGTGTGAACATTTATCCTACAGGTGATAAAATGTGGGCAAATAAGAAAATGTATATGATGATCAGGGTTGTTATAAGGTTTTTTTTACACCTACCCACAGTTCTTGTTTCGTAAATGTGGGGTGATGGTAATTAGTTGCAATCTGTGCAGTTTTGGCTGGGAAGATTGGCGAGGTAGGCTAAATTGGAGACAATTAGAGTCAAGCAACATTTTAGCTATGTTAAACGTTGATGTACTTTTATACATGCTTGATAGGGCAAGTTTCGAAACTCTGTACAAAATGTTTTCGTTAAAACTGAAGAAGAGCTCGAAGATTTAACAAAAAAAATGCTTTTTATTTTTGCTGGTTGTGGCATTTCGGAATATGTATTTTTTGAAAAATTGTGCAAGTAATCACACCAGTCATGTTGCTCAAAATAGATTATAGAAGGCGGTGCACATAGGACCGACTGTAAGAGCTTTACGCTCAAGTTATTGCAAGCTATGGGAGACATTTTACCGACTTTCGGGTTCAGCCCCTATTTCAGACCCACTTACAACCATGTGCCTAAATGTGTTGTGATCCAAAAAAGTTTGCCGTAGAGCTCACTAGCTTATTGCAAAAAATAAATTTTATTAGGTTGTGACTTAGTGACTTTAGTTTAGTTTCACTCAACAGTTTGGAACAATGCGGTTTGGTTCTTTGCTCAAATGAAACATAAGTTGCGGTTTGGTTCTTTGCTCAAATGGAGTTTTGGCAAAACAACGTTGAGGACGTGAAGATATTTTACCGAAATCGCGATTTGAAAAAAAAAATATGAGAAGTAAATGTTAAACCAGGTAGACATTTGGTTTTGTTGATTAGCCATATGTCTATTTGTCAAGAAAGTCGAACAAATTTACTAATTGCTATGCAGTAGGCTAGTACATACGTTTTTAAGGATCAAAAAGTGAACGACATTATATAGTAATAGGTAGGGATGTGCCAAAATTACAAATGTTGTGTTTGGTCGAGCACCGAGCATTTGGTCGAGCACCGAGCATCTCACGTTAATGCTCGGTGCATTATTACGTCACAAAAATCCCCTTTCTACGGTTTAGCTCTACAAGGCCTCTTCGTACACTAATTGCCTATGTAAGCAGTGCATGAATATGCAAATTTAACGCTCAGGTCAGTTTGTGCAACTGCTCGGCCGAGCACCGAGCATTAAAAACAGTGATGCTCGGNGCATGAATATGCAAATTTAACGCTCAGGTCAGTTTGTGCAACTGCTCGGCCGAGCACCGAGCATCAAAAATAGCGATGTTCTGGCTCGGCTCGGCGCATACCTAGTAATAGGTATCAAGTTAGGGTTTGTCACCCTGATGTTGGTAAACAATTAACTGCACCGATTAAAAAACCTTTTAAAGATTCCTACTGTAGGTATCTAACCCAGTGTGTTTCAACAATTGTGAAGTGGGAGATTTTCAACTGCGCCGTAAAAAAATCAAGTGCTACCTTGAAAATTTTTATAGAGCTTTACAACGAAATGTAGATGTGTATGGCAATGTAAGAACTCCAATTAATATTATCAAGTAACTATGTGCTTAAGATGTAAAATAAAACATAGACATTTAACTACTCGTTTCAACATAAAAAATTGTCACAGACAGTAAAAAAGTGCACAAGCAAAACCAGTGCATTTATATAGGCCTAGTCAGGAGAAATAGGAAAACGCGCAAACAATTACATCACAACTGCAGTTGAAAGTTACAAACAGTAAAATGAACGTAATCGATTGATTGAATGAAGAAGTACAACGCCGAATACCATTATGTTAATATATTCATGGTTACACATTTTATATTTATCTTCGGTGCACGGAACGCCTAAATCCACATGTAATTAACCAATAGTGATTTGTGTAAGTTAAACAATATAAGTTTTGCACACAGTATCAAAAAATATATATAGTGGCAAAACCGCAACAAAATTGAAACGCCCCAAAATATCGAGTAAATAATTGCGTGCTGGGGTTCCCCCTGGTTTGGACAATAAACGCACGTGTTGCATTGTTAAAAGGTTACCCTGGGTCATTGGTTACAAAACGTTACTGCCGGTCAATCTGAAAAATGTCCTTGTGACCGACTGTTGCGATGTGATTACAGTTTGGGAACCAGCAAACAAAAATTGACATTTGCATATTTTATAAAAATTTCAGTGAGTATTGAAGATTCCACATCTAGCCATTAAAACAATGTTGTCAGTAGGGATGGCACATTTAGGCAATATAAAGACAGTATAAAAGTCACAACATTTTTTAGCATCCATAATCAATAGTAAACAATTATTAACATGTAAAACAGAAAAAAACACATATATTTCATTAAAAGACTATTAACTAAATATATAATTTGGCACAAAACAAAATGAGCCTTATAGCAGGTCAGGGTTACTACTCTGTACATCAAAGCAAATCTTATTTGTACAGGAAAACAAAATTAGCAGAAGAATTTTCCAACCTATGAAATTGTACGACAAATTTAGTGGAGTCCCTAAAAGTGGAAAGTCCAGGAGGTGTTACCCATAGCTTTCCATGCAACCATTTCAAATATATACCTTATGATTTGAAAAGTGACAACAAACACATGAGTAGTGGAACCAAGTGCCGATGAGAGAGTTTAAACTAGGCCCAGGAAACTTGCAGAACATGTGCAGGTTTAAGTGAATTGTCATTTTCCTTTTGTTTACAGAGTACAGTATACATCTTCAGGTACAAAAAAATAGCTGATTGGGCACCACTTCTTTACAGCTTTGTAACAACAGGCGCCATCTCGTCACTGCTGCTGGAGCTTGTTTCAGAAGCTTCTTCAAACTCATAGTCAAGCCCCCAAATCTTATGTTTCTGCAATATACCCACAGTTAATACTTTTAATATAGCTGTCTAGCAAAATATTAGAGCTTATAATTTAGCTATCGAGCAATCAACAAGGTTTATTTACAGGTTGTAAATATCAAAAACAGGTTATCAAAGATTGGTAAGTATGTATTGCTATAAGGTTGGGTAAGACTTTTTCCACCAGACAGTGAAAAAAAAAACAGTTCTTAGGTTAACTATGTATATTGCAACGCAACAGTTTAATTTTCAATGAATTTAACAAAACCTTTTTGCCACAAACTATTTTGTGACAAAAAAAATAATTCAGCATACTTTACACTTTAAGTTAAAGGGACTATTAAATGTGGCATGGTGAAATGCTCGCTACAAGTATTCTTGACTATTAGCAATAGTCCACAATCACAAACTAAATTTTTTTTGTATCATTAATGATATAATAAACTTTGTACTGCAAATAGAAGTTTACTATAAAGTAACGGCGATGCCAAGTTTATGATGGGTAGAAGACATCATTGGTAATATTTTTTAACAATCAAGAGTACACCCACCTCTTGTTGTGTTGAGAAATTACAGATTTAATATGTAGTAGAAAAATAGAACAAACCTTAGGAGGATGGTTTAATACAACAAAGTAAAAAATATAGAGTAAAATTTCTAGTCAAATGTTTAGGTTGTATGCTCTTCCAAATCTTAACTCAACCATTTACAATTCCCAGCGCAAGAAACTTAGGCCATAATCCCTACACATTGGAATCGGGTTGGTTAATTTCAGCCTCTCATTCCACACAGTATTATTATGTTGAAAAAAAAGTTTATTTAGGAAAGGTTTGCTGGTAATCCATCATTTCATGACCGGTTTATTCACCTGGTTAGCATGTTTCCAATGTATAATATATTTCACAATAAAATCCTTTTCATTTGAAAACTGTCATGCTCCCCCCCCCCCGTCACTGCTGGAGCTTGTTTCAGAAACTTCTTCAAACTCATAGTCAAGTACATCAATCTTACATTTCTGCCACAAAACCACAGTTAACACTTTTAATATAGCTGTCTAGCAAAATAATATAGCTTATAATATTAGCTATCCAGCAAACAACAAGGTTTATTTACAGGTTATAAATAACAAAAACAGGTTATCAAAGGTTGGTAAGTATGTGTTGCTATAAGGTGGGACAATACTTTTTCCACCAGACAGTGGAAAAAGAATAATTCTAAGGTTGACTATAAATATTGCAACACAACAGTTTAATTTGTAATGAGTTTAACACAAAACATTTGCTACAAACTATTTCGGGACAAAAGCAAAATAATTCTAGCATATCTTACACCTTAGGGTAAATGGACTATTAAACATGCTAATATGGTTTAAATGCGTGCTACAAGTATTCTTTACTATTAGCAATAGTAACCAATCACATATTAATTATTTTTGTATCATTAAAGATATAATAAACTTTGTACAGCAAATAGGAGTTTACTACAAAGAAAGGACGATGCAAAGTTAAAATTCAAGAGTACACCCACTTCTTGTTGTGTTGAGAAATTACAGATTTAATATGCAGTAGACCCCCCCCCCATATGGTTTAAATGCGTGCTACAAGTATTCTTTACTATTAGCAATAGTCACCAATCACATATTAAAACTTTTTTCTATCATTAATAATATAATAAACTTTGTACAGCAAATGGGAGTTTACTATAAAGTAAGGGCGATGCAAAGTTAAAATTCAAGAGTACACCCACTTCTTGTTGTGTTGAGAAATTACAGATTTTATAAGTAGTAGAAAATAGGACTAACCTTAAGTGGATGGTTTAATACAACAAAATGTAGAGTAAAATTTATAGTCAAATGTTTGAGTTGTATACACAACCACATTGTGCTTGCAATCTTAACTCAACCATTTGTATTTCCCAGCACAAGAAACTTAGGCCATAATCCATACACATTGGAATCAGGTGGGTTAATTTCAGCCTCTTATACCACACAGTATTATTATGTTAAAAAATGTTTATTTGGGAAAGGTTAGCTCGTAAACAATTAATTCATGACAGGTGTATTCACCTGGTTAGCATGTTTTCAGTTTATCATATTATTGACAAAGAAATTGTAACTTTATTCGAAAACTGCTCTACTCACCCATTTAAGGTTTGCTTTCCATAAAGCTTTTGCACCAACTGAAGTGATGTCACAGTTTTTAACCCAAAGAACTTCAACTTTGTTCAAACATTCTGTCAGAGCAATTGCCCCTTCATCTCCAAACTTGTTGTCTGACAGGTCCAACAATTTCATCTGCAAAAACCATTTTCAGAGAAATTACCAACTATATGTAAAAATGTGAAATGTAATGCTTTGGTTGTGGTTTGTTTAGTTTAAACAGACAAATTTCAACAAGGATAGTCGTAATCTGCTTTTTAAAAATAAATGCTTTTATTACCTTTATTTGCTCTAAAAAAAACTTTAGTATTGCATCCAAATCATAGTAGTGGGTAAAAATAAGTCAGAAGATAACACTTATCCCTAGATGGTGTAATTTTAAGATAAATGAAAAATTCATGTGAGTTAAGGTCGCAAATGGTACCCATACTTTTAAAACATAAATTACAATTTATACCTGTACCTAAAAATTAAAACAAATTTAATTAAAACAAAGTAAAACAACAAATTTAGTTGAAAATTTGTAATATTAGTGATATAGCATGGACCTAAAATGATCTTAAACTAGAAGGGTGGCTTAGCACATATTGTCCTTGTATATACACTATAACCTATTTTAAAACATAAATATATTTCCTAAGCTTATTTTGTATTGGGTCCCATNTTGGGTCCCATATTAGTCACCGTCTTTTATAACTTTAGTCGTTTCTGCAGGCAAAAACTCATGGGTCCCCACACATGCAAAGTTGAAAATAATGCAATTCAAGAGATAACCATGAGAAAGTCGGGTGTTGTAAGGTAAAACACAGTGATCGGCACTGGGTTTAAATAATAATACTATGTAGAATACAAACTATAAAATTAGATTCACCCCAGATATTCTTTGAAGTATGTCCTATTTAACGTTTTAAAAAACTTAATTGGGTTCGACAACTAATTGGGTAACTAATTGGGTTCGACACACAAACTAAAAAATATATGAAAACCACAATGACTCAAACAATAGTACTGCAAAATTTCAGCCCAATCTGCCAATGTTTAAAACTTTGACCACTAGAGGTGTTTTGAGCAACAACCGTTACCGTTTCTGACGTTATAGGGCTGTTAACAAGCCCCTAGCTGCCATGGCGCAAAAACGAGCACCAAGCAACCCACCAATGAACAACATACAACTGGTTGCCCTTGTAACACTATTGCGCCAAAGAAATCTTTCGTTTGTGGTGCCCAGTAACATACAAATACGTTTTACACTTTAGGGGCTTGTGGGGTAAATGTTAGGACTACAGGGTTCACAACAATCGACACCTAAAAATGGCATACTATACAAGAAATCCAAATTTCAGCCAATTCTGACACTGTTTAGAAACTCACCCATTTTAGGGGGCTAGCGTGGAAAATACAGGGGTTATCAACAAAAACAAAGTGGGATGCACATCTACATGAATATATCTACCATCTGTGTAAATTTCAGCCAAATCCATCAAACATTTTATGGAAAAACAAGCCCTTCAGGGAAGGGTACCCATAACTAACTTCACTATACTTGAATATCACTATACTCTACGCAAAAATTTGGTCTACACCAGTGGTTCTTAACCTTTTTGGTGTGGTTTCGCACTAAAGTAAATCATCAAGTTCGAATTTCCCCCTCTGTCATTTTTATAATGATGTTTTGTGCCCAACATTAACAAAAAAATTATTCTTTAATCAAAAAATAATTGTAAAGCGATTTGGTCGGGACCTTAAAGGTATACTACAATCTAATATAGTTGGAATAGTGATTTCGTGAGAAAGTAAAATCATGTGGAATTTTGAAAAACTCATGTGCTCGTATACGTCATTTATTGCATCTCAATCAACAGATCAAATGCATTTGTTCGCAAACAATAACAAAGTCATTGATACTTTTAGTAATGTCTGTGATGTAACAAACGATTTTTGGATTTTTAATGCGCCATGTAAAAGTAGGTAAAGTTAATCTTACATGTTGTTGCGGAAAATATTGTATTAAATTAACTTTCAAAGGTTAATTTCAACCCAAGGGCCCGAGTTTGGGGACTTCTGACTCACATAATTTCCCTCCAAAAAACATTAACATTTTTTTCCACCGGTTAAGAACCACTGGTCCACACAAAAATATTGAAAATGTGCTAGAAAACAAGCACAATTAATAGTAACAGCAGGAAACAGTAGTGAAAAGCTACCAAGGGAGCACTGGCCAAACAACAACAACATAATATTAAATTCAATGTTACGACATTCTATTGTTATTTCTCGGACTATACTTTGTACATCCACGCAATGGTGGACATTGCTTTAAAGTTTTTCAACAAAATATACTCTGTCACATGAGGGATTTGTTATGAATCAAGTGTATGTTAGTCTTAGCTGTAACTATTTAATATTTGACACTTTATGCTGTACTGGATTGTGACAACATTTAGTGAACAGTTGTATGTTTTACGACTTACACCCATGCATAAAAGTTATGTAACAAACATAAATGCTTACATTTCATTTTAACTTGAATAATTATTTCCCCCCCCCCCCCCCCCCCCCCCCCCCCCCCCCCCCCCCCCCCCCCCCCCCCCAAATTATTTTTTACTCAAACACAAATCTACATACTGGTTCATCCCGAGATTTTGTCTGATTGGTCACAATCTTCACATCATCAGCATTCAGTCCACAGTTGTCAAGCCCAAGTCCTTCTGTGTTACGAACACATTTGGCAACCATTGGAAAAGTTTCTGAGCCAACTTTGTTGCCACCAATACTCAACGACTTCATCTGTAAATACCAATTTTTACATATTTTTTTAACCTGAACCAGAAATATGTCCTATTTAATGTTTCTCAAATACCATTTTGTACCTACAACAGTAGGTCTGATTTTTAAACAAATATAAATATTTCAGTGGGCAGACATGAATTGGTAACAGTATGAATATGATGCATTCATTTTTTTACATTTAGAAAGAAAATTGGGTGAAAGGTTGAAATGCATTTTATAAATTTAATCCCAGCATAAAATCTTTCTTTTGGTAGCAATAACTTTTTATCCTTGCTAAATAGACAATAACCTGTATGAACTTTTACATGGTTTGGTGAAATGCAGTTTTTTTAGCAACTACATTTTTGTAAAAGTATATATATGGAAATCAAGTAGTGTTTAATAAGTCATTTGATGTCCATGCCAACACATAAACAATCACCTCCAAACCCCCCCCCCCCCCCCCCCCCCCCCCCCCCCCCCCCCCCCCCCCCCCCCCCCCCCCCCCCCCCCAGAACAAGCACCTAACGACTAAGACAACATTTGCAGTTGAATCGATATGAGATTAAGTATGTCTTGTAGAACATTTGTCGATGCACAAACCACTGTTTGAAATGATACACTATGCAAAACAGGCTGATGAATCTGTCAATCCCAACCAGTGTGACCTTGGTAAACCATTGAAAATAAAAAAATTCACAGCAGACAACTTCAGTACATAAGCTATTGCTGCCAGGTTACATTTGCATTTGCCAGAAGAGCTCTGCAAACTAGACAACATCAGGTTCCTATATATTTAAATGTGTAAATTTAAATCTATTTGAACCACAGTTTCTTGACCAAAACCACCACGCAGAAAAAACATGCAATGAAAAATACAGCCAAAAGCCCCCAAACACATGCCTATTTAGGAAAAAGGACCCCCCCCCCCCCCCCCCCTTAGGAAAAAGGACCTATATTTGAACTGACATTTTTTATGAACAAAATTATGCTGTCTCCAAATATGACACCACTAAAACAGGAAAATGATTTGCATGAATTTAAACATAACATATTACATTTTGGTAAATGTTAGTGCATTATCAGGTGAGTCAGGACTAAATCCTAAAGTTACTAAATTTTAAAATTGTTCTATAAAAATTGATATTTCACTCACTTGGTGGTCAAGCTTCAAAATAGCAAGTAACAATGGTTTCAAGCAAGTACCAGTCAAATTGCAATTATCCAACCACAGTTGATGAATGTTTTGGACACAAAGTGACACTTCATTAACACCAATCAATCCAATGTTGTTATTTGATAGATTGAACATATTCATCTATAAAAGAACAAACAGGCATGTAAGTGCCAGAAAGATTTTATACATGAAATCAGCTTTTCGCATATAACTGTTTTCCCAATAGTAGGTATGATATTAAAGCGATAAGGCAATTCTTACTGTAATAAAAAATTGCAAAAAAACATGAAACATGCAGTCAATCTATTGTGATGAAGTCATTTGAATATGACCACAAAAACCTTTTTGTGATTATTACATTGATGCTTTACTGACAAATAATTATAGGATAAAATGATATGTTGCAAAAGCCTTATATAGCTGTTGTATCAGGTTACACAATACTGGTCATGATCAAGCAAACAATTCAAGCATTTCATACCAGAATGTGTCAGTTCATTTTGATTTTATCTCCAACTACATTGTGCTGTAGGTGTTAATCAAAACACCTCACTTAGAGTTATCTTAGCACAAAGTCAGTTTTTTGTTTTCACACATGAACAGAGCCAAAATGTTTCATTTATTTCTTTTTACCAGAAAATTAAACAAGACTGGTAAAAGCAACTATTTCCTTCGTATTTGTTAAAACTCCTTGATGTATTGTTGTGTTATTGTACATTTACTTTTGTTACCGCATTATTTATTGCTGTAACCATAGTATACTAACATGGTAGTCCAGCTATTGTTACCGTCACACTTGATTAACTCTGCACGCTTGTCGGACCCCCCCCCCCCCCCCCCCCCCCCCCCCCCCCCCCCCCCCCCCCCCCCCCCCCCCCCCCCCCCCCCCCCCCCCCCCCCCCCCCCCGTTTGGTTGGAATTGTGCTGTTGGGGAGAATTTACTGAGTTTTTTGCCCTTTAGTCCTTCTTTAAGCCCATTGAAGTGATTTTAGCGTGGTTTTACCTAACATATTCAAGGGTGCATAAAGCTTGTTACTGATTAAGTTAAAGTCTGGTGAAAATTGAACTTTGCCAAACTGACTCCATTTTTAATGAACTGATATTTAACGACTTTGACCCCGACTAGGAACTTGATTCAGACAGACAAAAAGTGAAGCTTAAACGAAGACCATATTTTTTTCCAAAGTTACTCATTTCAAAC
>QLIY01002658.1:0-17252 GCA_003260075.1 Phallusia mammillata | reverse complement strand
GTAACACAGCCGATCTTAATCGGGCACTTCCAGACGGATCGGGTGGTTTGGTACGTGTAATTTGGTCACGGTTGAATAGTTTTGTTGGCGATTTCGCGCAGATTGTTCACAAAACGTGGCGCGAATTTTCAAGACAAGTTGCTTGTTGTTGTTCAGGACCTAATTAAAAAAAATAAGTGCCAGTTTATTATTGTGCTTAGGCTGACAGGTATTACTCGAGAAAATATCAACCCCCCCCCCAGCGCACTTAGCGCACCAAGCGGACCTGCTGTTTTCGAAGGCACCGCAGATTGTTCACGAGGTGTGGCGCGAATTTTCAAGACAAACGACCTTTATTCTTGTGCTTACGTAAACAGGTATTACTCGAGAAATTATTGAGAAGAACATTATCTGTATTTTTGTGCACAATCCTAGATGACTGGTGTTTTATCTACAAAATACCGTCAGATACAAATTTGTATCTGTTTTTAGTATAAAACAAAACATGTATATGGATAATCAATCAATAGGGTATGCTATATATACATTACCTACGTTTAGGAAAGCAATCTTTCAGTTTTTGAATTCTTTGATTTTTAGAATCTATTTTGAACACAAGTAATAATTAAAATGTTTTTCAGATCATCATCCAGGTAATACATAGGACATATATACATAAATGCTGATGTAAATTTAAAAGTTTGTGACTAACAAATAAATACTTGCTGCAAAAAATATTGGGATGTATTGTAACCACGGGAATGTATGCCCCCCCCCCATATTTCAATACTTGTGTATACAAGTAAGTTATAACTGTGATTTAACTACTCTAGGTTTCACAATGATTGCATTTAAGTATTTACCAGTCTCACACCTTGGTTGATCCCCCCCCCCATTAAGGTCGGGTTGAGGTTTTATATAAGTATATGAATCAAAAATGTCCCTGCTTAAAACTTATTTAGCTATTTCCTGACATTAGGCAAAAATGCTATGGCAGGATATTGCGGGACGTCGCGGGAGATGGCGGGACGTCTCAGGCGCGGAATTTTCACTCGATCACGGAATTAACCTGGTGGAATTTCTTAACTCCTTTCTTTAATGATTGTCTATTATCTAATCTTATCCCAACCTTAATGGCTCTAACCGTCAGCATTTTAACCCGATATTCAGCGGTTTTCACGATGTCCCACCATCTCCCGCGACGTCCCGCCCATACCGCAATATTTAGCGTTTTAGTGTCACCCGTCAAAAACGGTCAGATTCAATGTTGTATCTGTTGTTAGTATGACAAAACATGTATATGGATAATCAATAAATAGGATGTGTTATATATAGATTGCCAACATTTCGGAAAGCAACTGTTCCAGTTTTTGAATTTTTTGATTTTTAGGAATCTTTCACAACATTAAAAACGATATACTTTAAACACAAGTAATAATTCAAATGTTTTTCAGATCATCATCCAGGTAATACATAGGACATATATTTACATAAATACTGATAAAAATATAACAGTTTGTGACTCACAAACAAATGTTTGCTGCAAAAAATATTGGGATGTATATATAGAAACCACGGGAATGTATATACGAACATCAACATAGACACCAATTTCACTCTTGCTTTTAATTCCTTGTTTAACCACCCTTGGTTTGTATTTTGTATCGCATATACAGTGACTTTACAGACCGAAGACTTTTTTTTAAATCTTTTTAGTTAATTTTTTTAATGTGTAAAAAGCAGCACTAGCACTGGGTAAAAAATCTTCTGCATACATTGTTGCCCCTCAAGGAAACCAATGAGTGGCCTGACAATGCTCAAGATAAAAAGTGGTTGCACCCATCTACCATATTTTCACCTTTCATCGACTGCATTCAATTATCTTCATGAGGGACCAACAGTACTTATAAAAAATGTTTACTTTAAAAAAAGTAACTTTCTGGTTGAATCAAAGTTTGCATTTACTTCATTTTGTCTGGGCAGTGAAATATTTTTTTTTATTTACAATAGTTGGTCTTACCTCACAAATATTTCAATACTTGTGTATACAAGTAAGTTATAACTGTGATTTAACTGCTCTAGGTTTCACAATGATTGCATTTAAGTATTTAACAGTCTCACACCTTGGTTGATCCTTAAATTTTTGTTTTGGTAAATGGTGAATGGAACCAAATTCAAAGCGAAAACATGGTAAAACCCACTGCAACTTGGCTGATCCTGGTCTTGGCCCATTCGAAATAAAAATGTTGTCAACTTTTGACCTACACTAATAAATAGGTTTTGCCTATTCTAATGGTCGATTAAATTAAACTCAAAATCTTGGAGATTTACAAATAAATCATATTCTAATTTTTTTACCAGGACTTTTTGGAAGATATGGAAAACAAAATGTGGTGAATGTCCTGGTTGCAAAGGTTGAATCCATATACCAGTAAGTTATCTGTATAAATAGCATTAAAACTATAGACTATAAAAATTTGAAATGCATGATCAATTCACAAAGTTTTTCATGCAACCAACTGGACTATTTGATCAAGCAGACAATATTCTTAACAAATGGTACTTATGTTGTTTACCAAAATGTGTGCCATCAAACATTTATTTTGTAAAGTCTGTTTAAGGACATTGTAGAATCAGTTTCACAATTTAATTGTCTCATCATTTTTGTAGTACCTGGGTGTTTATAGGGATGGGCAACTCAAAATAGATTAGTTAACCACCCCCCCCCCTGCAGCAATGTTGTGTGGTTTCTGCTATTAGAATAGCATGCATTTTTTCAGTGCAGGGCCCCCCCCCCGCAGCACTAGCACTGGGTAAAAAATCTTCTGCATACATTGTTGCCCCTTTAGGAAACCAATGAAAGGCCTGACAATGCTCAAGATAAAAAGTGGTTGCACCAATTTACCATATTTTTACCTTTTAACGGCTGCATTCAATTATCTTCATGAGGGACCAACAGTTCTCTTAAAAATGTTTACTTTAAAAAAGTCACTTTCTGGTTGAATCAAAAGTATGCATTTACTTCACTTTGTCTGCGCAGTAAAATAATTTTTTTATTTACAATAGTTGGTCTTACCGCACAAATATTTCAATACTTGTGTATACAAGTAAGTTATAACTGTGATTTAACTACTCTAGGTTTCACAATGATTGCATTTAAGTATTTACCAGTCTCACACCTTGGTTGATCATGGTAAAACCCACTGCAACTTGGCTGATCCTGGTCTTGGCCCATTCGAAATAAAAATGTTGTCAACTTTTGACCTACACTAATAAATAGGTTTTGCCTATTCTAATGGTCGATTAAATTAAACTCAAAATGTTGGAGATTTGCAAATAAATCATATTCTTATTTTTTTATCAGGACTTTTTGGAAGATATGGAAAACAATATGTTGTGAATGTCCTGGTAGAAAAGGTTGAATCCATATACCAGTAAGTTATCTGTATAAATAGCATTAAAACTATAGACTATAAAAATTTGAAATGCATGACCAATTCACAAAGTTTTTCATGCAACCAACTGGACTATTTGATCAAGCAGACAATATTCTTAACAAATGGTACTTATGTTGTTTACCAAAATGTGTGCCATCAAACATTTATTTTGTAAAGTCTGTTTAAGGACATTGTAGAATCAGTTTCACAATTTAATTGTCTCATCATGTTTGTAGTACCTGGGTGTTTATAGGGATGGGCAACTCAAAATAGAATGCTCTTATAGTTAAACCTAAACCTACAAGATAGAACAATTAACACAAAATGTTTACTAAACCTTTAGACACAAGCACAGATGTTTAAAAGAAGTTATATACTGGTTTACAAATGTGGCATTTTAACTTAGAGTGATTAGAAACAGCTGTTTTTGCCCCCCCCCCGTATAAATAGCATTAAAACTATAGACTATAAAAATTTGAAATGCATGATCAATTCACAAAGTTTTTCATGCAACTAACTGGACTATTTGATCAAGCAGAGAATATTCTTAACAAATGGTACTTATGTCGTTTATTCCCCCCCCCCCCCCCCCCCCCCCCCCCCCCCCCCCCCCCCCCCCCCCCCCCCCCCCCCCCCCCCCCCCCCCCCCCCCCCCTGCAGCAATGTTGTGTGGTTTCTGCTATTAGAATAGCATGCATTTTTTAAGTGCAGTTTTTTTTTTATCATATTGTTGTGACATTATATAAACAGGTCAGGCAAATGTCCTTGATGAACTATAAGATCAGTAGATGAGCTATGCATCTCTAAAAGTCTGCATTAAATTGTTCTTAAATAATAAATAGTCATTGAAAGCTTGACTACTGAACGACTACAGATTAACCTTTAAGTATCACAAAACTTAGCTAAAACAAATCGATATACCTTTCACACAGAATCGCTTTTTGCTTCTTCAGGTTAATGTATGTGAATTACGATACAAATTTGAGAAATTTTTTTCATTAAGTTTGTCATTATATATGCGTTTTTGTGTTAAGCCATCTTTCACGTTTTTTGTCTATTTTTTCTTCTGCTTATTGTATAACATCAGTTTAATCCGAACTTTTATGTTAAAAGTTAAGTTATAAAAATATAATCCCAAAATAATAAAGGGCAACCTCCGGCCTGTAAGCAACTGTTTTACAAATGCAATGAGAGCATTTAAAATTGGTATGTTTTTGTTAATCAGCCAGATGTAAACTATTTGCTATATCATTGTTTAACCACTGATAGTTTTAGTCCACTTTCCTGAAAGAACGCTGCAAAATTTAACTTGTGTGCTGCAGAAGCGCAAGTAGCATGATATGCATTTAAAATTTACCTCTCAATGTCCCAATATTAGGAAATTCACCTTTCCAGTTATTTCTTAAGATTGTTTTCATTGCTCTTCGATAACATTTTTACTTGCATGGCCCGGAATCTTGTGCTCAAGTCTTTGTAAATTTTGCAGAAACTCAAAGTAACTTTATACTGCAAATAGATTAATTCAAATTAATTTACATTTCTTTTCAATTCCTCCGCAGAAATGAAAGGAATTTCTTAAAAACACTTTATATTTGATTAGTCTATGCCCCTATCAAAATGCTTTCATGGCCCACTGGTTGAGAACCGCTGGTCTAGAGTCCATCATTGCAGGCGCTTTTATGTTGTCGTTGTTCTAGTGTGCCAGCAACGTTGCTCATTGCAGTGTTTATTGTTTTATCTACAGGAAAGTAGTGCCATGCCAGATTGCTGTTTTTGTTGTTTTGATTATGTGTGGTTGGAGGTGAATAAATGGTAAAAGGAAAGGTCCCCCCCCCCGTTAAGTTATAAAAATATAATCTCAAAGTAATAAAGGGCAACCTACGGCCTGTAAGCAACTGTTTCACAAATGCCATGAGAGCATTTAAAATTGGTATGTTTTTGTTAAACAGCCAGATGTAAACTATTTGCTATATCATTTCTGAAAAGTGTTTTGTTTAACCACTGATAGTTTTGGTCCACTTCCCTGAAAGAACCCTGCAAAATTTAACTTGTGTGCTGCAGAAGCAGGTAGCATGATAGGAATTTAAAATTTACCTCTCAATGTGGCTTGTTTTTTGGCATTTGTTTACAGAAATTGCCTAGGGTGTCAGTCCTCTATTATAAAATTGTAGTTTTCTGCACTCTCAGATGCATTGGGCAGCTACTTTTTCTTATCTTTTGCGATGTCGGCCATGTCATTCTGGTTTAACTCTTTAAGCCTTCCTCATTTTCATTTTTCCTTGTGCGGTGTATCTCATAGCTAGTGTTGGAGTCTGTTTATCTGATATGCACTGCACATGTCTTGCAATGGTAAATATTGTGTTGAGATGATGCTGCATAGAGGTTTTGCTCCACTGGTTTTGTACACCTGGAAAATATAGTTAAGAAATGATTTTTTGTTACCACAAGCTTTTTTATTTTTAAAAAATGAACCCAGCAACAATGCTTGGGCTGTGTATAAATTAGGCCAAATGTAGTGTTGAATACAGTAGACTGTGTACTACTAAACACCATGTCAAAACATCATTAGACAGCCATTTTTTGCAGCTGTTGTCAATGAGAGGTTACTACTGGTTAATGGTACTCATTTTGCAAAACAGAGTTAAGTGAAGATCAAATTGTTATATTGACCTTTACTGCAAAATGACATTGTAATATGACGGTGTCTCAATTATTGTCTGTTATTCCTTGGAAAAGTTTTAACTGTTTCAAAACTGGCCTTTGATATCAATTTTGAGGGCAACACTATAGATTAAATCCTTAGAGAATTGGGGATATTTTTTCCTTTTCTTTTTACTATTTCTGTAAATATGTGATAAAACAATGATGAAACAGACAAAACCCATTCAAAAAAAAAAAACTATTCAAAAATCAGACAAAACCCATTTTTGTATTAAGACAAAAGTTTGGGTTCACACCTCCTACTAATTTGTCCTTGAGAATCTAAAAATAATCTCACCATGATTCAGACTTTAACCAATTTGCATAAACTCATGTGTTGGAACACAATAATATTAGTAGGTCAAATGGTGTATATCAGTGGTTCTCAAATTGTGCCCTGTCATACACTACCATGCTGTGAGAGATTTCCAAATGCGCCGTGAAATATTTCCTATTGTAAAGTGCAAACATTCCCTTGTGTTTTAGGACTACATGATTAAAACTGGTGCGCACAATAAGAATTTAAATTTCATGTTTTTGTTGTTGGTAATAAAAAGCATATGTACCACTGCAATAAAGTTAAAATTTGACATTCTTTAAACACCTTTTGTTAGGTTTATCTGCGAAGTGTGTCGAGGAAGTAAATTTAGTTCTTTAGAGTGCCATATGATTAAAAATTTTGAGAACCACTGGTGTTATATATGGTAATTCATTAAATAGGATGCTGGATATACAAAATGCCATTATTGGGAAATTCACCTCTCCAGTTATATATTTCTTAAGATTGTTTTCATTGCTCTTCAAAACCATTTTTACTTGCATAGCCCGGAGTCTTGTGCTCAAGTCTTTGTAAAACAAATTTGACATCTTTTGGTCTTTCAGTTTAATCAGGTAATATAAATATTGTTTTGCTTCATTGTGTTTGTTAATTTTCTTCAGTTTTAATGACCCTTTGGCGAGGTAGTGACTGGGGCTTTGTCTGCACCTCTGTAGCTATGTATATCTTGCAGCAGGCTTTGCTATCTTTAGCAAAACTGAGGTAGCCAATTTCATTAGTTGTTTTGCCCCCCCCCCCCTAAGGAACTTCCGATAGTCAGTCCCAATCTTTTGCGTACCCGTGAAAATGCAACATGACAGCTTTGTCTGCACCTCTGTAGCTATGTATATCTTGCAGTATGCTTTGCTATCTTTAGCAAAACTGAGGTATCCAATTTCATTAGTTGTTTAGCTGTTTGGTGTTTTCAGGCTTGCTTATGTTTGCTTTTTAAGTAAATGAAAGTGGCAACTGTTGATTTGTACTGCTGACTTCTGACTCTCAAACTGTATGCCGTGTCACACTTGTGTGCTGTAAAAAATTGCTGATTTTAAAGAGCAAACACTCGCTGGTGTTTTAGAACTTTATGACGAAATACTGTTGTGGTTTTCAAAGCTCATATTTTTGTTACTGGTAATAATAAGGATTCTTACCTATTCCAAAAAAGAAAATTAACATTTTGTTGAACAACTTTTGTTATGTTTACCAGCGAAGTGTGTCGCAGAAGGAAATTTTAGTTCTTTAATGCACTGTGTGTGCTTAAAAAGTTTGGGAACCACTGCTTTAGACCGGGGTCACCTACCTACATTCCGCGGGCCAGATCCAGAGGTTATTTTATCCGCCCGTGATTACATTTTATGGGTTGCCTTTCCTGATAGGGAAACATTTTGACTTACTCTATTTGTTTGTTTGTTTTTCTTTAAAGTTTGTCCACTCTCTTTTGGCATGAAATCTTGAGTGATAGCCCCAGTATTTGGGTTTGCCATTTATTGGGGTTGATTGTTGTGTTTCACCTTGTAGCCCAGCCCCCCCCCCTGTCCACTCTCTTTTGGCATGAAATCTTGAGTGATAGCCCCAGTATTTTGGGTTTGCCATTTATTGGGGTTGATTGTTGTGTTTCACCTTGTATCCCCAAAATTTACCAATCTAGTGCCCTAAATGGGTAAATCTAAAATGGGTAATGGTTTATGGAATATGTTATTTTCAGGTGTTAATTGTTATGTTTGGTTCTATAGTGAAACCATTTACTCTCTCTTTTACACTAGGACAAGCTAAATTGCATGAGATTGTAACAGTTTGTACGTTACATAATATGTTTTTTAAGGCACAGTGGCAATCCTTGTGTTTAACCTTTTCTATTGTTATTTCTTGACGTGCATTATTTTGCTTGTGTGTATGTGGAAACCCATGGATTTTTGCCCACAAAAAAACAAACAAGGTCATTAAAAAAACATTTGCTGATGTGGTACCCAATATAAAATAAGTGCAGGAAATATATTAACAGTTTAAAATAAGTTATCGTGTGTGTGCAATGGTAAAATGTCTAAGCCACCCTTTTATACAGATATCCCATTTAACACATCCGGAAGCTGGTCATAAAACAAATTCTTTTTTGCCTCTTCTGTTGGGGCATACACCTTCACAATTTATGTTTTACCATGTGGCGAGTGCCAATGTGCAGTTATTGGATCACTGACAGGTTTTCTTCCACCATTGTCTGATTTGCTTCATGACCCAAGCACAAACCTAATTAATTGTGTTCAACCCTATTTATCCCCTCTTTCCTTTAAAATGGAATGCTAAATAGGAAAATTTCATACAATGTCTGATTTGAATCAGACTTGTATAGTTTGTCCTTTTAATAGGATGATTATTTAAGCCCAGAACTGATCACTATGTTTTACCTTATAGGAACAAACTTTTTTATGGTTATCTCTTGAATTGCATTATTTTCAACTTTGCCTGTGTGGGAACCAATGATAAACTAAGGTTATAAAAAATGACAGCTGACATTAAACCCATTATAAATTAGGTGTAGGGAGTATATTAACATTTCAAAATAGGTCATAGCATATATATAATGACAAATTGTGCTAAGCCACCCTCCTAGTTCCATCCTAGTTTAACCTTTGTTGATACAGCATTTTCCCCAGCCCTATATGGAAAAAACAATGCTTAAGTGCATGACCATAAAGACCTTTTTCATCCATTAGGCTCCTGAAATTATTAACAGTTTTTGATGGATTGTTTCTTGCTTGCTGTTTAAATTTTTAGCACGATCAACACAGTGATTACTCGTACAGCCCTAAATATGTGTTTAAACATTTGCTATACCTTCTGGCACTGCCACAGAAGTCTTGTGATTTGAGAGTGATTTACTGGTGTACAATTGTAGTGGTTTAATGCAGAGCAGGTCCTCAACCTGGCAGTCCTTTGGCTGAGTAAAAATTAGCTGTTTTGCACATCAAAGCTGAGTTTTCTTCTGCCATTAAGTTAGTATGTTTATTTAAGTTTTGTTGGAATTGTCATCCTTTGTTGTTTTGGTGTGATATAAACTCGTTAAATAATATTTATCAGGAAACATTTAAAATTAAGGTTCACATATAAATTACACATATCCAAAAGCTATGTTTAATGGTCATCAGACAATCACTATTAGCTTGGCCACCGTAGGTTTAGAGGTAAATCAAGGTCAACTCAAATGCCTCACAAAACACGGCCAAGAACAAATCTGGTGAAACAGTACCTAGGTTGTGCATAATTTAGGCAAAAGATTGTTGTAAAAGATTGGTACGCAACGTGGGTTCGATTGAATCCCGGGGTTTTGGCAACGCTGATATTGTTATTTCCATGTGTTAATGGCCTTGCATGCCAATGTGTTTGTAAATAATAGTAGATATCAATAATAAAGATAAAGCAGAGTGTTTCATGCATGTAAGGCTGAATTTTATGACAATGACATGTTAAAAACTATAAACAAGCAGTGTAACAGGTTAAATTGTTACTTCAAGGGAAACACACGAATCGGTTGGCATGCCATGAAAAACCACCTCGAGTGCCATCCTTGGCATGCATGCCAGGGGTTGCTGACCCCTGATCTAGATAAAACTTTTAATGCTAGTAAATACAGTCATGTAGATGTAGTCATGTGGATGTGGGATGGTTTAATCTAGTTTCAAGAGTTAATAGAATGTGCAATTTTGAGTCATAGAAATGTTGCGTTTCACTTTGTAGCCCCACCACTTACCCCTGATAGACCCCAAAAATGGCTGAGTTTGTAAATTATGTAAACAATTTCCGAATGTGATAAAACTAGGGATGTNACAGTAGCAGGCGGTAGTAGAATATCGAATCCTTTGGATTCGAATCCATTTTTGCTGTTCATATCGGGTAATTGGAACTGATATAAATGTGTGACACATGCAGGTTTTTTTTAAGGTTTGGTTTGGGTGACCGCTAAGTAGTTTTAAGAGACCGCAAGTGTTTCATTTAAATACCCCAAAATAGTCATATTTGCTTAAACGAATTATTTATTAGGCTACTGGCAAATTTTGGGAAACCGCTGGAAAATTTGACACCTTAAAAAAACACCTTAAAAAAAACACTGGACACATGCATTACGTTTTTACGTCAACACCCGGTCATCAACGATTAGTGCACTTGTTGTTACGCATCTGATCACGTGATTACGTTTTTGTCATTAAATGACTTACCGGCGACTTTTTGCAACGTCTTACCAGTACCTAATTGTTTTCCGACTAAAACATTCAATGGTCATGGGATTGTCTGTTAATATTGCAAAAACAGTAAAGGAAACTCAAAACATATGACGTTTGAGTCATTTCTTAACCTCATACAAACATAAAATTAAAGTGAGTTAGCGCTGCTAAGTTCACATTTTGTATTGCAAAATCGCAGGTAGTTTAATTGGGATTTGAAAATTTATCTTTTTTTTAACCTTATCCTAATTTTCCTGGCTTTGTGGATTTGGGGCATTTAGTTTTAATGCAGTTGTGCAAAGATTTTCCCAGGTTTTTTCTTTGTTTTGATTGGTTCTTTTTTCACATTTGTAAATGAATAATATGTTTTATAATTTATTAAACTGGTCTACTTTAGTTGTTGTTAAGATTAATGATTGCACATTTAAAAATAACATAAGAATTGGATTTGATATTCTAGATTGTAAACAATTATTCTAGAATACCCAACTATTCTACTTTGAACATCCCTAGATAAAGCATATAGGATTGAAATTGGATAGATTGTACTTCATATTGCAGAATATCAGTTGTTGTGTTTTACTTTATAACCACAAAAACTTTTCTCCTGAAATATGTTAATGACAACTTTGCCTTGCAGAGTCCTGTATGTTTCTGAAACAAATAAAAGGGTATACAAGCTGTTGGTTACCATATTTTACGGACCATAAGGCGCAACTTAAATCCTTTTTTTTCCTCATAAATTGATCGTGAGCCTTATAAGCCGGTGCGCCTAATGTATGGACCAAGTAGTGCTTTATTGCTTTGTTTAATGAGCTTTATACGGTAACCCATACTCCTTAAAATACGTTGCATTCTATAGACCGGTACGCCTTATGTATGAACAAAAAACTAATCAAAGCAATTTATTGACAGTGCGCCTTATAATCGGGTGCGCTTTATGGTCCGTAAAATACGGTAAATAATAATACTATGTAGAGCAGGCATGTCAAACATGCGGCCCATTAGAAGCTTTGGTGCGGCCCCAACGATTTTTTGGTTCAGTTGACTTCTACTGTTGTGAAGCTTCAGTGATTTAAAAAGTTCATCGATTCTCCAGTTTGTTTCCGTGATTTGAAATGTTTTTAATACAAGAAAATACTTACGGTAAAAAATATTATGTCGTAGCCATTAAAACAGCACCTTGTAAACCAACAACGATGGGTCGTGTAGTATGGCACAATCAAGCGTGACTACTGGCTGTAACGCAACCAAGCGTGACAGGGACTGCATAACAGAGGACAGATTAATGGGTGTGTCATAACGCCAAGTGCACTCGTTAATGTGCCTGACAAAAATAGTACTTTTAACATGGATGCGCCTATCCTTCAAGTGACCAGTGCTATTCCAGCTAAGAAAAAAAGAAAAATAGCCGAGGAGAGGTGATTGTTTAATGAAAGATGGGAATTGCAGTATTTCTGTACGAGTTTAAATGGTAAGATACATTGTTTAATTTGCAATAACAGCATCAACACGCCAAAAGAGTACAATTTGAAAAGACATTATGAAGCAAAACATCGATCTTATGATAAATATGAAGGTCTTCTGCGTGTTTCAAAACTAAAGGAGTTCAAGGCAAACTTGACACAACAACAGACCTGCTTTAGGCAAATTTACGGGGGGGGGGATAGCCGAGGAGAGGTGATTGTTTAATGAAAGATGGGAATTGCAGTATTTCTGTACGAGTTTAAATGGTAAGATACATTGTTTAATTTGCAATAACAGCATCAACACGCCAAAAGAGTACAATTTGAAAAGACATTATGAAGCAAAACGTCGATCTTATGATAAATTTGAAGGTCTTCTGCGTGTTTCAAAACTAAACGAATTCAAGGCAAACTTGACACAACAACAGACCTGCTTTAGGCAAATTTACAAACACAATGTTGCTTCGGTTACTGCAAGTTATGAACTCTGTAGAATGATTGCCATGAAAGGGAAATCTTACATTGAAGGAGAATTTGTAAAACAGTGCTGTGTAAAAACAGCTGAGATCGTTTGTCCAGAGAAGGCACATTTGTTCAAGGAGATATCATTAACCAGAAACACTGTTGCTGAGCGAATAGATGAATTGGCAGATGATTTGAAACAACAACTTAAGTCAGTTTCACCCAAATTTGAACATTTTTCTATTGCTATTGATGAGAGCGTCGACCTCAGTGGAATAGCACAGCTTGCAGTCTACATCAGAGCCTGTGACAGTGAATTCAACATTATTGAGGAAATTATTGAGCTGATCCCCATGCATGACACTACAACAAGTCAGGATATCTTTGAGAAAGTTGAGCAAGTTCTAGATGACTATAATCTTGACTTGAGTAAACTTGCATGCTTATCTACTGATGGTGCTGCAAATATGGTTGGCCGACATAATGGTGTTGCTGCCAAGTTAAGAAAAAAGGTAGAAGAGTTGCATCCTGGCTCATCAATGGCACATTTTCACTGTATAATTCTTCAGCAAAATTTGTGTTCGAAAATGTTAAAACTGGATCATGTGCTTAGTTTGGTCACAAAGAAAGTGAACTATATTAAAGGTCGTGCTCTCAATCACCGCCAGTTCAGCCAATTGTTGGAAGATATGGGTAATCATGTTCCATTCTACACAGAAGTCCGCTGGTTATCATGTCAAAAAGTTCTAAAAAGATTTTATTTGTTGAGAAAAGAAATAATCATATTTTTGGAAATGAAAGGTCAAAACACTGATGAATTAAAAGATGAAAACTGGCTCCAAGATCTTGCTTTTGCTGTGGATATTATGGAACAATTGACTGATCTTCTAAAATTGCAAGGTAAAAACAAACTTATTACTCAGTTGTATGATGACATTAAGTGCTTTATTGCCAAGTTAAGCCTATGGAAGTCACAGCTGTCAAAGGAAAATTTGGTTCATTTTCCTACATGTGAAGAGCTGAAAAAGGCTACCACTACTTGTGTACTTGAATTTGCCAAGTATAGCAGTCATCTTCACTTGTTGTCAAATGAATTTCAGAAAAGATTTTATGATTTTTCATCTTTTGAACTTCAATTTTTATTATTTTCTGCGCCATTCACCTTCGATGTTACTAAAGCTGAAGAAAGTCTGCAGATGGAATTATTAGAAATGCAGTCAGATTCTACACTCCGATCAAAGTATCTTGAAGTAGGAATACCTGGCTTTTTTCATATCTTCCTGAAAATTTTAAGAACTTTAGAAAGTTTGCCACTAAAATTATGTCCATGTTTGGTTCCACTTATGTGTGTGAACAGCTGTTTTCCTTTATGAAAACAGCTAAAACCACCCAAAGAACAAGGCTGACAGATCGGCATTTGTCATCACTAATCAAAGTTGGAGTTGCACAGACACTTCAGCCCGATATACCAAAAATTGTCTGCAAAAAAAGATGTCAAACCTCGGGACAAAGCACTAATACTAACTGATAAGTAGCAAATACCTGCTGCAGTTTTAAAATATAGTCTGTTTAGAATGATGTTCATAATACTGTTGGTCAGAACAAGTAGTGTAATTACTTCGTTGTCTGGTATTGATAAGTGTGATTAAAACAATTGTTTGCATCAAACACGAAATTGTGTGTCAAGGTATATAGCAAATTATCGATGAACAAATAGTTTGACATTACTGTATATGCGCCATTAGCTTGTGTGCGGCCCGGATGATTACATAACATGACGCATGCGGCCCTTGGAGGACTGTGAGTTTGACATGCCTGATGTAGAGTGCAAACTATACAAATCACATTCACCCCAGATATTGTGTAAAGTATGTCATAATTAACGTTCTGGAGTAAATAGTGGCATAATGGGGACAGAAGAATAGACACCCATGAAAAGGAATTCTACAAGCTGTCTGATTTTCATTCAATTTGAACATTGTTAAAAAAGTCACCCATTTTAGGGACCAGTGGATAGCAGGGTAAATACTGGGGTTATCAAGACAAACAAAGTGGGATGCACATCTACATGACAATATCAGCATCTTTGCAAGTTTCATCTAAATCCATCAAATGTTTGATAGCAAAACGAGTTGGACAAACTTTGAGAATAAAAAAAACAAAAAAAACAAACAGAAAACAACAACAAATAGAGTAAAATCATTATGAAGTGGGATCCATAAATGTAAAAAGTATGAATATATTTTATCAATGGTTGTTTAAAATAGGTTGTAGTGTATGTCCAATAGCAACATATTAAAGTCGCCTTTTAACTTTCTAAAACAATCTCACCATATTAATACTGTTACCAATTCAACTAAACTTCTGTGTGTGGATCCATTCCGTTTTGCTTGCAGAAACAATTCTGTTAGTATATCTAATAGTGCATTATGTAAATTGTTAAATAACACAATAATTATGTTAGCAGTATAAGAAAGCCCTATTTCTTTAGTTTGTCAAAGATTTTACTGTTGTAAATGAGACCGTGTTGTATAGTAATTAAATTACATTTAGCTTTAGGGTGTTTATGACCTTCCATTACTTAAGACAGGGTTGGCAACTACAAGCAAAGTTATCTGGCCTGCAATCCTTTTTAAAATTGCCCACATTATGTTGGAGAACAACGTTGTTGTTTTTTCTGCTAGGTCAGTCCCTTTATGTTAATCTCTGTGTTATTGTTTAATCACAATCGTTATTTTAACAAACAAACAACTCAACATGTGTAAAGTCAAGTGCAAGTAACTTTGTTGCGATTGGGTTTCAAGTGCCCTAAATCAAGGGTTCGTAAATACTTTGCAGTACGACCAACAAAAAACAGTCAAATGCCCCGCAACCCAAATTGCAATAACTTCTGCCATGGTCGCATCTGGTTAAATGGTTATTTATTTTTTATCAATGTGGGCAGCTTTATTAAGAAAGGTTAGAGAAGGTGACAGAAAGTGACCAAATTTTCGTCCATTGTTTGCAATGTTGGTTGCTTTGCCAAATAAACATTGTCACATACAGGTACAACCACCGTCAAAATAAACTGTATTCGAGAGTTCCAACAACATGAATAGAATTGAACACAATTAAACTGCTGACCCAACTTATCAACTCTTAGTTTTGGCTTGTTGCATGCAAAAGGTTGCGACCCCTAAGACATTTTAATGGACATATCTTGATTTCACTCTTATTTATGGTTTTTGTTTTTGGCGAAAAGTTCATCTTTGTACTTTTGGCATGATATGATTAATGGATGTGGATAAAACGTTCACATATGGTAGACATAGTCATGTGGATGTGCCACTGTTTTGTTTGACTCGATATTCCAAATATTAACCCTGCTAGCCCCCTAAAACTGGTAAAATTATAAACAATGTTGGATTTGGATAGAATGTGGACAGTTTGTTCATTGTACCTTTTGGGCTGTTGATTGTTATGTTTCACCCTGTTGCTTTCATATTTACCCCACCAGCCCCCTAAAATAGGTGATTGTTAAAATAGGTGAACAATTTTCGATTGGGTTGATTTTTGGACAGTTTGTTCATTTTGCCAAAACTGCCAATATTTTTTGCCACTATCCCCCTAAAATGGTTGAATTTTTAACAATATTGGATTGAAATGAAATTTTGAGAGTTTGACATGCCTTTTAAGATGTCAGTGTTCCACGCTATTTAANGTGAACAATTTTCGATTGGGTTGATTTTTGGACAGTTTGTTCATTTTGCCAAAACTGCCAATATTTTTTGCCACTATCCCCCTAAAATGGTTGAATTTTTAACAATATTGGATTGAAATGAAATTTTGAGGGGGGGGGGAGTTTGACATGCCTTTTAAGATGTCAGTGTTCCACGCTATTTAATTCAACAAACTTTAACGAATTGCATTGGATTTGGACAGTTTGTTTTTCAAATATTGGTATTACTAAAGGCACAGTACCGATCACTATGTTTGACTTTATAACATATAACTTAAGGTTATGTCTTGAAATTCTTGATGTACAACTTTGCATTTTTGGGGACCAATGAGAAACAAATCAAGGTTATAAAAAATGTGGGCTAGTATAGGACCAAACATAAAAAAGGCATAGGGAACAACATTTTATACATTTTTTATAAGTTATAACACCTGTGCTACAGCATAATGTGCTAGGTCACACCTCTGTAGGTTTTGCATTTACCCCTATACAAGTATTGATGAAGCTAATGCCCTGTTTACTTTGATATCTACAGTTGATCAAAAGTTTCAAAACAGTTGAAAATATGTTTGGTTGTTGAGAGCATTTACAAACATAAATGTAGTCAGAAAATTGTCATGCTATGCTGACAAAACTACTCTTAGATGTGCCTTAAAATTCATCTCAATACAATTCAACATCACACAACTACATGTTCCGTTTTAATGTTTTGCATTTCAAAATGCGCTGCTAACCAAAATTTATTTATCTGTTTTTTGTCTGACACTGTTGTTTCAACTGTCTGTAAGAAAGAAGAGCTTTAAATTTAACTTTTACATTTGCTTGTCATCATAAGTAGCACCTTCTAAACCCTGTATGACCGAGCAGTTTACCCCAACCCTTAGCCTCAACATAGTGTCTTAATATGTCAGTGTATGTAACTCTACCTAGGCTTTTGAATAGTTTCACATTAAGTTG
>QLIY01002657.1:4710-17262 GCA_003260075.1 Phallusia mammillata | reverse complement strand
TTACCAGCTTTGAACAAGTTACAACATAACAGTAGTAACTCTTTTGTATTCACCTTACCTGTTATATTATAGATAACTGGCCTGAAGAGCAACATTCGATACAATGTAGTTGTTACTGCAATTGGTGATGATGGTGCTGGCACACCATCTATGTCTGTTCCAGCAAGAACAGGTAAATATGGAAGAGAATAATTTCATACTTTTTACTTTATACATTATGCAAAGTAAACAGATACCACATTTTTTATATTGTTTCAGCACCCAATGGAGTTGGTGTGCTGACTTTCATTACCACCCCAACTTTTTTTACCATGTACTTGGAGCAAGTACCAGGAGTTACAGGATTTGAAGTGGAAGTTAACAACACAATGGATGACACAAATTCAACAGTTTATGCAGTGCCTGACTCGGTTGTAAATTCCTTATATGTATCAGTGTAAGTTTAACACTTGTTTTGAATGACTGCCTGGTTTTGTTTCTGTCGGAAAGCTACTAATTACAACATATATGATAATGAAAAAACTAAGCTTTGGTTACCACAAGATAAAATAGGTACAAAACACAAAATGTTTTCCAATTCCATATGTGTACTAGTGTAACTAGGCAAATATATAGCTGTTTGTGGTGAACAGTAAACAATTATGAGCAGACATGTTTTGATGTGTATTACAGAGTTTTAAACCGGTTACCAAACACCAATTATTCAGTAAGGGTACGAGCATCTCAAGTAGCATTATCTGACTATTCGGAAAGTCAAAGTCCTTATGGTGCAGCTCAATTTGTTACAACAGGTAATTTGAAAAAAGACCCAAGCAAAAACATGTTATTTATTTAACTTAAAAATTTCTGTTCTGCATGTAATTTTTTATCAGTCATTTCAGTGTATATTAGTGAGGTTTATGTCCATATTCCTTTTGTTTCAAAATTTTAGCAACAAAAGTTAACACCGAACCCCCCCCCCGCAGTGCCTGACTCGGTTGTAAATTCCTTATATGTATCAGTGTAAGTTAAACACTTGTTTTGAATGATTGCCTGGTTTTGTTTATGTAAGAAAGCTACTAATTCCAACTTATATGATAATGAAAAAACTAAGCTTTGGTTACCACAAGATAAAATAGATACAAAACACAAAATGTTTTCCAATTCCATATGTGTACTAGTGTAACTAGGCAAATATATAGCTGTTTGTGTTGAACAGTAAACAGTTATGAGCAGACATGTTTTGGTGTGTATTACAGAGTTTTAAACCGGTTACCAAACACCAATTATTCAGTAAGGGTACGAGCATCTCAAGTAGCATTATCTGACTATTCGGAAAGTCAAAGTCCTTATGGTGCAGCTCAATTTGTTACAACAGGTAATTTGAAAAAAGACCCAAGCAAAAACATGTTATTTATTTAACTTAAAAATTTCTGTTCTGGATGTAATTTTTTATCAGTCATTTCAGTGTATATTAGTGAGGTTTATGTCCATATTCCTTTTGTTTCAAAATTTTAGCAACAAAAGTTAACACCGAAATAAGAAAAATGTAAACAATAAGGAATGCAATATTTATCAAATTAAATTAAATATTTACTTTTGCATCCATATATATTTGTTGTTATCAGATTTTGTAAATTTGCTGATTTTTTATTGGATTCTTTTGTTGTTTTTATGTATGGAATTTTTACATACAAACAAGAACTAACACGAATGTTTAGAAACGTATGTACACAGTTTTATAAAATATTTATATCTTTGTTTTTGTTCGGTAACTAATGATTTGTAGGCGTCCAAGTTATTACAAACTTTTAAATCAACACATGCTAGAATTGCATCTTTGTTGCCAATTGTGTAAATATATTTAAAGAAAGAGTGCACTTTTAACAAGATTTGGTTTTTGTTTCTCTGCAGATATGATATCAGTGTTTGCCTCCATCAACATTACTGGCCAAACATTTGCTTCTAATGCTAACAGTGATACAGCTTTAAGAGACACAATAGAGGGTGAACTACTTGCTGCTTATCAGATGCAACCAGAAAGGGTGGTCAATGTAACTGTAATTAGGTTTGAGGTTGGAACCTCACAATGTCACCATGAACTTATAGTTTCTGATCAAAGTGTTCCACCCAGTACTGCTGGTCTCAACTTGACAATGGTTAATTCTACTCTCTATTCTGATTCATTTGTTAGGTATCATGGTAAGTCCTACTTTATTGTTTTTTAAATATATTGTTTACTTTCACTTCTTTATGTAACAAATTTGATGTATCATTTCTTCACACACAGCCTTGGACAAAGTTTGCCCAGTTGCTTGATGTTTATCTGAAACGAAGAAATAGAAATTGTTAGCTTTGTTGATTTCTGTGATGTTGCTTTTATATACAGTAGTACATCACATATTGTTGTCTGGGTGCTTTTCAGAGTTTACTTTCTTGTTTTCTTATCATATTTTGTGCTTTACAGGATCAGACACCATAAGGAATGGATATGACATTAATAGTGATTTAACAAGAAAAAATATTTTATACATCGGCTGTTCTGGTGAAGGCTTGGAAAGTGTACAACTGCACACTAAAGATGGACTAGTTGGATCACAGTCTCTAGTGTCAAATGATGGAATTTCTGCACAATCAAATAAGATTTTAGAACTGACAGCTGACTGTATTGGTGGCAAGTAATCCGTTTTGTGCCTTCGTATAAGGTTTTGTCATCTTATTTAACCTTGTAAATTGTTCTTGCCATCTGTTTAATATATAGTGTAAGGAGTGTTGGTAAACGTTTTTTTGTTATGTTTGCAGTATGTGATATGGAGTTGTGCGACGACAGGTGTCGCTTTTTACCCAGGGCTGACACAATATATGCATTTCGACCAAATTATTTATTTGAGGCTTGTGTGGATGGAGAAATTCCAAATTTCTATGATCGCCTGTTTTCTGCATCTGGTGGAGATGCCATTTTTGACCGCTACACTATTTTGTTTACTACAAGCAAGTATACACTATGTTTTGCAGAAGTATCTTAACTGGGAAACATGTTGTTTTACTTTTGTTTTTGTTTTTGTTTTTTAATTTTTCGCTTGTCTTCAAACATTTTTATTGAAACTAAAAACAGGCGAGTTTGATTATTTATTTGCGAAACAATACAGGTTGCAGCATAAAATGCTTTTCTGCAAAGAAATTTCGAGAACAGAATATCACATCTCAATGATAAAACAGGATCTGGCGTATATATTTAGTAAAAGCTGATATTAGTGTGCAATGTAATAGGCCATTGTCATTTAAACTAGATGGAGAAGATATAAGCATCAGGAATGTTTTTTTGGCCTTCAAGCTATAGCTATTATGAGTGGCAAAATATAAATAAAGAACAGGAGCATCATTACTTGCCAGAAACAATCACACAACAGATATATTGATCCAACAAATTGTTTAGCACATGCAATGTGCATATTATATCAATAAATATTTCAGAAAATACTTTTGGCTTTTACATTCACTATTGTAGCATAACTAGGAATGCAAAAAACAATACTTTACATTACATTATTTGGTAACAGAAAATGTTTAGCATTTTTTCATGCAATCGTAAAGCTGAAATTTTCAACATTTGTTTGGTACAATATTTTTAAGTATCATAACCAAACCTAACACTGCTTTTATGTAGATGCTTCTGGAATCAACAGTAGTTTATTCACTTCCACATCATTTCTGGATGGCAGTGGACTGACAATCACCTTCCCTCCCACTGTGCTCACACGCGGAATTGAAATGAATGTAACCTTAAATGGTGTAATTCAAACTTTATCTGAAAGCGAACTTGACAGCTCCAGTCAATACCAGGTAATGTGATAACCATAAATTACCCCATGCATGTGTTTTTTTAGTCAATGGTGCAGCTGCCAACACTAAAGAAACACTGTATATCAAAAAGCAATTGTGTTGTAGCCAAAGTACTGCAAATAAATAGTAGGCACTCTTTGTATTATCCAGTTATACCATTATCTATTTGTCATGAACTCTAATGCTAAAATGCTTAAACTTTTTGCATGCACTGCATTATATTAAGTCATCATTTAATATAGGTTTTTCAAACTGGGTTCAAATTTATCTGTACCTAGACTTCTTTACCCCCCCCCCCCCCCCCCCCCCCCCCCCCCCCCCCCCCCCCCCCCCCCCCCCCCCCCCCCCCCCCCCCCCCCTGTTTTTTAAAAAAAAATAGGATCTTTATTATTTAAGTGCGATTGCATTCTGTACTATGTGGATGGCTTTTGTGAACACTTTTTAGCACAAGTTCAATGTTTTGTTCAAACATAGATTGCTCTGTTGTAAAGTTCTGTTACCAAATGTTGTGAAGAAATATATGGAGAAAATCCCCTATGTATAGTCTACTATTGAGATTCCTAATAAATTCCATGTGGTAGATTGATAATAAGTTTGAAAAAACACATTTTTAAGTTTTGAAAGCTTGGTAATGCCATAACCATGATAAAACCTTGTTTTACAGCTGGAGTTTAATATGTTGACTGGTAATCAATCATATTCTGTCACATTGAGTGCAAGTGTTCGTGCAACTAATGGAACCATACTAGAAACAGGACAAACTACATTCAATGCAATGACAGGTAAGATAAATATTGGGTTTTTGGTTCCGAATTTAGGTTATAGGTAACTTTCATTTCCAAACAATAGTTCTTTAAAGCATTTAGAAATGCCATACTTTTATATTTGCTGTATCTCGTCTCCAATGCTACTTTAGTTTGCAATGTCACCAACTATAAAAGCACTCGGATTTTGAATCTTTTGTTCGAGGGGGACGCTTTTTGATTTTACTTGATTTGTTTGTTTGTTTTTTCTTGTTAGTTTCTAAAGTTTTCCAACTCATTTTGCAATGAAATGTTTGTTGCATTGAGTGAAAAGTTCACAGATGGTAGATAATTTCTTCTGGATGTGCCATTGGTTCGTTTGAATCAAAAGCCCCAACACCCCACTTGCCTCATAAAATGAGTGAATTTTAAACAATTTCCAAATTGAAAAAAATTTGGACTGTTTATAGAACATGCTGTTTCGAGTCCTTGATTGTTGTGTTTCCTTTTATAGCACCCTAAAATGGGTGAATATTTTGAACTATTTCTAAATTGGAAAAAATTCAGACAACTTGTAGAATTTGCTATTTATAGGTGTTGATTAATGTGTTTTACCTTATAGTTTCACTGTTCACCCCTTATTACTTTTAAAATAGAACTTTAAATAGGAGTAACGTTAAGCATTGTCTAAATTACAAAAGATTTGGATAGTTTGTATTGAAATGGTCAAAGCTTTATTGAGTAGCCGCACTACGTCTGAGTCATGTTAGAATTGTCTAGGACAAAAGTGGGCAACCTTTTCGAAAGCGTGGACCAAATTGTAGTGATATGGTGAAGGCAGATCCTGACAGTGGTCATGCAATAACATAACATGATAGACAAACTCAACTTAAACTCGTATTTGTTTGATGTGTGTATGTTAAATATTAAGTGAAATATACAGTACAATATGAAGAAATGTTCACTATAATTACAAAAGCAAATGTATGCTATAATTACAGATCTCAATGAATGTGAGTCAGTGCACAACTGTAGTGAAAATGCAAACTGCACCAACACACTTGGGAGCTTCAATTGTACATGCAATCCTGGTTTTGTTGGAAATGGAACCACATGTGAAGACATTTGCTTAGCTGAACCTATACAGTACAATTGTGACACAAATGCAGCCTGCACTAGAACCAATACTGGATTCAATTGCACATGTAATCCTGGTTTTGTTGGCAACGGAATGATGTGTCAAGACATTTGTAATACTACAGAACATACTTGTGACTCAAATGCAACCTGCACTAGAACCAATACTGGATTTAATTGCACATGTAATACTGGTTTTGTTGGCAACAGAATGGTGTGTGAAGACGTTTGTAACACTACAGAACATACTTGTGACTCAAATGCAACCTGCACTAGAACCAATACTGGATTTAATTGCACATGTAATCCTGGTTTTGTTGGCAACGGAATGATGTGTGAAGACGTTTGTAATACTACAGACCATACTTGTGATTCAAATGCAACCTGCACTAGAACCAATACTGGATTCAATTGCACATGTAATCCTGGTTTTGTTGGCAACGGAATGACGTGTGAAGACGTTTGTAATACTACAGACCATACTTGTGACTCAAATGCAACCTGCACTAGAACCAATACTGGATTCAATTGCACATGTAATCCTGGTTTTGTTGGCAACGGAATGACGTGTGAAGACGTTTGTAATACTACAGACCATACTTGTGACTCAAATGCAACCTGCACTAGAACCAATACTGGATTCAATTGCACATGTAATCCTGGTTTTGTTGGCAACGGAATGACGTGTGAAGACGTTTGTAATACTACAGACCATACTTGTGACTCAAATGCAACCTGCACTAGAACCAATACTGGATTCAATTGCACATGTAATCCTGGTTTTGTTGGCAACGGAATGACGTGTGAAGACGTTTGTAATACTACAGACCATACTTGTGACTCAAATGCAACCTGCACTAGAACCAATACTGGATTCAATTGCACATGTAATCCTGGTTTTGTTGGCAACGGAATGACGTGTGAAGACGTTTGTAATACTACAGACCATACTTGTGACTCAAATGCAACCTGCACTAGAACCAATACTGGATTCAATTGCACATGTAATCCTGGTTTTGTTGGCAACGGAATGACGTGTGAAGACGTTTGTAATACTACAGACCATACTTGTGACTCAAATGCAACCTGCACTAGAACCAATACTGGATTCAATTGCACATGTAATCCTGGTTTTGTTGGCAACGGAATGACGTGTGAAGACGTTTGTAATACTACAGACCATACTTGTGACTCAAATGCAACCTGCACTAGAACCAATACTGGATTCAATTGCACATGTAATCCTGGTTTTGTTGGCAACGGAATGACGTGTGAAGACGTTTGTAATACTACAGACCATACTTGTGACTCAAATGCAACCTGCACTAGAACCAATACTGGATTCAATTGCACATGTAATCCTGGTTTTGTTGGCAACGGAATGACGTGTGAAGACGTTTGTAATACTACAGACCATACTTGTGACTCAAATGCAACCTGCACTAGAACCAATACTGGATTCAATTGCACATGTAATCCTGGTTTTGTTGGCAACGGAATGACGTGTGAAGACGTTTGTAATACTACAGACCATACTTGTGACTCAAATGCAACCTGCACTAGAACCAATACTGGATTCAATTGCACATGTAATCCTGGTTTTGTTGGCAACGGAATGACGTGTGAAGACGTTTGTAATACTACAGACCATACTTGTGACTCAAATGCAACCTGCACTAGAACCAATACTGGATTCAATTGCACATGTAATCCTGGTTTTGTTGGCAACGGAATGACGTGTGAAGACGTTTGTAATACTACAGACCATACTTGTGACTCAAATGCAACCTGCACTAGAACCAATACTGGATTCAATTGCACATGTAATCCTGGTTTTGTTGGCAACGGAATGACGTGTGAAGACGTTTGTAATACTACAGACCATACTTGTGACTCAAATGCAACCTGCACTAGAACCAATACTGGATTCAATTGCACATGTAATCCTGGTTTTGTTGGCAACGGAATGACGTGTGAAGACGTTTGTAATACTACAGACCATACTTGTGACTCAAATGCAACCTGCACTAGAACCAATACTGGATTCAATTGCACATGTAATCCTGGTTTTGTTGGCAACGGAATGACGTGTGAAGACGTTTGTAATACTACAGACCATACTTGTGACTCAAATGCAACCTGCACTAGAACCAATACTGGATTCAATTGCACATGTAATCCTGGTTTTGTTGGCAACGGAATGACGTGTGAAGACGTTTGTAATACTACAGACCATACTTGTGACTCAAATGCAACCTGCACTAGAACCAATACTGGATTCAATTGCACATGTAATCCTGGTTTTGTTGGCAACGGAATGACGTGTGAAGACGTTTGTAATACTACAGACCATACTTGTGACTCAAATGCAACCTGCACTAGAACCAATACTGGATTCAATTGCACATGTAATCCTGGTTTTGTTGGCAACGGAATGACGTGTGAAGACGTTTGTAATACTACAGACCATACTTGTGACTCAAATGCAACCTGCACTAGAACCAATACTGGATTCAATTGCACATGTAATCCTGGTTTTGTTGGCAACGGAATGACGTGTGAAGACGTTTGTAATACTACAGACCATACTTGTGACTCAAATGCAACCTGCACTAGAACCAATACTGGATTCAATTGCACATGTAATCCTGGTTTTGTTGGCAACGGAATGACGTGTGAAGACGTTTGTAATACTACAGACCATACTTGTGACTCAAATGCAACCTGCACTAGAACCAATACTGGATTCAATTGCACATGTAATCCTGGTTTTGTTGGCAACGGAATGACGTGTGAAGACGTTTGTAATACTACAGACCATACTTGTGACTCAAATGCAACCTGCACTAGAACCAATACTGGATTCAATTGCACATGTAATCCTGGTTTTGTTGGCAACGGAATGACGTGTGAAGACGTTTGTAATACTACAGACCATACTTGTGACTCAAATGCAACCTGCACTAGAACCAATACTGGATTCAATTGCACATGTAATCCTGGTTTTGTTGGCAACGGAATGACGTGTGAAGACGTTTGTAATACTACAGACCATACTTGTGACTCAAATGCAACCTGCACTAGAACCAATACTGGATTCAATTGCACATGTAATCCTGGTTTTGTTGGCAACGGAATGACGTGTGAAGACGTTTGTAATACTACAGACCATACTTGTGACTCAAATGCAACCTGCACTAGAACCAATACTGGATTCAATTGCACATGTAATCCTGGTTTTGTTGGCAACGGAATGACGTGTGAAGACGTTTGTAATACTACAGACCATACTTGTGACTCAAATGCAACCTGCACTAGAACCAATACTGGATTCAATTGCACATGTAATCCTGGTTTTGTTGGCAACGGAATGACGTGTGAAGACGTTTGTAATACTACAGACCATACTTGTGACTCAAATGCAACCTGCACTAGAACCAATACTGGATTCAATTGCACATGTAATCCTGGTTTTGTTGGCAACGGAATGACGTGTGAAGACGTTTGTAATACTACAGACCATACTTGTGACTCAAATGCAACCTGCACTAGAACCAATACTGGATTCAATTGCACATGTAATCCTGGTTTTGTTGGCAACGGAATGACGTGTGAAGACGTTTGTAATACTACAGACCATACTTGTGACTCAAATGCAACCTGCACTAGAACCAATACTGGATTCAATTGCACATGTAATCCTGGTTTTGTTGGCAACGGAATGACGTGTGAAGACGTTTGTAATACTACAGACCATACTTGTGACTCAAATGCAACCTGCACTAGAACCAATACTGGATTCAATTGCACATGTAATCCTGGTTTTGTTGGCAACGGAATGACGTGTGAAGACGTTTGTAATACTACAGACCATACTTGTGACTCAAATGCAACCTGCACTAGAACCAATACTGGATTCAATTGCACATGTAATCCAGGTTTTGTTGGCAACGGAATGATGTGTGAAGACGTTTGTAATACTACAGAACATACTTGTGACTCAAATGCACCCTGCACTAGAACCAACACTGGATTCAATTGCACATGTAATTCTGGTTTTGTTGGCACAGGAATGATGTGTGAAGATATTTGTAACACTACAGACCATACTTGTGACTCAAATGCAACCTGCACTAGAACCAATACTGGGTTCAATTGCACATGTAATCCAGGTTTTGTTGGCAACGGAATGACATGTGAAGATGTTTGTAACACCACAGAACATACTTGTGACTTAAATGCAACCTGCACTAGAACCAATACTGGATTTAATTGCACATGTAATCCTGGCTTTGTTGGCAACGGAATGATGTGTGAAGACATTTGCTTAGCGGAATCTATACACCACAATTGTGACACAAATGCAACTTGCACCAGGACTACTGATGGATTCAACTGTACATGTAATCCTGGTTATTTTGGGACTGGAAGAGTTTGTCATGATAATTGTTTACTTTCTGAACAAAATTGTGACACAAATGCAATGTGCGCAAAGACTGCTGTGGGATTTAACTGCACATGCAATCCTGGTTATACTGGAAACGGAACATTTTGTGAAATGTTTGATTATTGCTTAGTTGGTATGGATAATTGTGACACAAATGCTGAGTGCCTAAGCACTGTTGGAAGTTTTCAATGTGAATGCATGCCAGGATATGTTGGTGATGGTGTGCTTTGTGTAGGTAAGATTTTGCAACCTGTAATTTTGCAACATGATGGCATTGTGCCATGATTTAATTTGCAGCTATGCCCCAATTGGAAATTACTGCCTTTACACACACTTCTGTGATTGTGACATTTGTGATTCGAGATCAAAGATTTCCTCATACAGTAAGTGGTCATATTTGTCCAACTTCATTGAAATTGTGGTTCTTACCTACTCCTTAAACCAAGCAAAGCTTAGAATGTCTTTTTGATCCCAGTGAATTAGTATACAGTTGCTGTCACACCTAGTATGAACTTATCATGCTCGTTCATTCATTCCCTTCTAAACAACTTAATCTATTTCTATTTAAATAAAAACATAGAATGAGAAAAGAAATTGGATTGATTTATTGATGTGATATAACACGACTCACAAGCACACCAGTGTAAAAAACAATATATTTGTTCTGTGTGTATCTTATTTAGTTATGTTAGTGACATGTATTTGCATTAAGCCTCAGAGTTGGAAATATCCTAACAGTCCTTTTTTGATTATGTTTCAGGTATTTATTCGCAACATGGCAAATGGTTTAACCAGAATGATTAATAATGTTATTGGTGATTTTGTGGAAGTGACTGGGTTGGATGAGGCAACAAACTATGAATTTGTGGCTGAACCAGAAATAACAAATATGACTGTAATGAGTGAACCAGTATTCCAAACAACAGGTATGTTATAAATTTAAAACTTTGAAGGATACAAATTTTTATATCATTTTACACTAAAATTTTTTGGCTGTTTTTTGTGTATGCACTTTGGTGACATGTGAGACTCAAATGAAAACAAAAAATCACTGTCTAACAATATTATCCAAAATCAAACACTTGCTTTCAATTGAAAAACAAATTTTATTCATACAGTTTTTGGAAGGGTTAAAGGTTTTGGAGTTGAACAAATAGGAAGCAGTTTTGTTGTGCTTGGATGGCTACAATCACAAGGAGCTCAATCTTATGTTTTAAATGTAAATGTGGTTGTTGCCAGAAGACGGAGAATGGTTGCTGGAGCTGATACGGTATGACTGTGTGACCTCAACGTCAACTGGTATTTACTAGTCAAGAAAAGAACTTCGATTTTTTCAACAACCTAAAATTTTTGTTCACTTCATAACAATAATGGCACAAAAATACCTATTTTACAGTTTGTTTGGCCTGTCATTCTAGTTTTAAAGCTTACTTGCTGTCAACAAAAGCTGTACTAGAGTTGTTTGATTTTAGTCGATGGCTGGATAGGCAACTTCTAAATGCATTATGCTGACGTGGAGTCTGTCAACAAGCTGCTTATTATTAGTCCATTCTTTTTTTTTGATTTTATTTACTCTGGTGTGAATTGTTAGTATTGTGAACTGATTTGTTCTTAGACAATTAACCTTTTATCAAATGCAACTGGCCACAACGTGACAGGACTGCAAGCAGCACAAAGTTACACATTGCAATTAGCTGCTCAAAACAGTGCAGGAACTGGATTACTCACTGAACTTAGAGTTACTACAAGTGGGTTACTTAACTTTATTTGAGTGTAAAACATGAAACCAGTCATATGTAGTTTTTGTGTGGGGACTAATGCAGACAGGCACTGCTGCATTGTGGAAAAGCAAAATTAAAATGTTTGTGGAATTGGCAAAATGCATGTGGTTAACTTACTTTTAAAAAACACCAAAGGGTCTTTGTATTGTTTTCTGAGTGCCTATGAATGTGGAAAATTAGAAGGCGATTTGGTATTTTCAAAAGGGTTTTTATGGGGGAAAATGCTTTAGAAAAGTCAACAAATTACCAAAGGAAACCTAAATTTATTAGGTCCGGACCCCCCCTTTTTAAAAAATGTTGTGCGTAAATTAAATAGGCTCAAATCGTTCCGTTACCGTTGCGTGATAACAGGGAGTCGTTATCTCAAAGCCGTGAGCTTTCAATCTCTTGTATTCGCTTCTTATCTAATCGCCAATTGTGACGTAACAAGGGTTTAACAAGGAGTTTTATGCGCTAACAAGCGAAAAGTTACGTTCCGGTTAGAACGCTGGTTTTAATTTGTTTTTGTTAGTGTTAAATGTACTAAATGCAACTGTTTTTGCAGTAAAACAATGTAAACTGAGTAAAAATGGTTAAAAACGTTTAATGTTGTATTGTTTCTGTTAACTTTGTTAATAATAAA
>QLIY01002655.1:0-12684 GCA_003260075.1 Phallusia mammillata | reverse complement strand
AAGAATTTTTTACATAACCCTTACAAAAATCAAAGAAGAAAACAGCGGTTCATTTCAAGTGTGAATGTTCATTGAAATATCGCAGAAATTCGTAGGTTAATGATAGAATTACACTAGAAAATCGAATGTACTTGTTTAACAAGAACTTCTGTGATAATCGCACTATATTTCTGGTATATCATGTATGATTCGGAGATAGCCCTTGGATAAAGTTCGACTGGGGATGGTACCATCACCTACACATGTCTTGCAACGCCAGCAACAAAATGCTTACGCTCCATAACCTTCTAACGCTGCGCAGCTATTTCTGGCTTGGTTATTGTATTTGTGCAATTGTCTCGCTATGTTTTTCAATAGAAGATAGATCAATCAAATCAAAATGAATAAGCCGTTTAAAGTCATACCTATATTTTTCAAGTTTTAGCTAAAATGGATTTGTTTTCTCGAAAAGGCGTGTACTTTTTTAAGTTAGTATATGTTTAGGTGCACAAACGTACCAACATACATTTAAGCACAAAAGAGAATTTTGCTGCAGAAGGTTTAAAGCTGAAATGTAGCGATCTGTGTACGTTTCCTCCCCAACAACAAACCAATGCAGTGACAACATCCTAAAAACAGTACGTAACAGATAACATCGCCTAAAACATCGCCAAAATTTCATATTGACCAACCAGTACTTTACCGACATCTATTTGATAAACCACGAATAAATGGGAGCAATTAAAAGGATTAGACACGTCAGTTGAAAAGTTTGTTTTGACAATGGACGAATTAACGCAGTAATACTTATAGCTGGGGTTGCACTTTAGCTAGATACGTTCAGGCTTTTATGTGTGTATAGTTTCAAACGTGACGCGGTTACTGATTTCTTTTTTTTTTCACGGGGTTCGAACCCAGGTCTGTTTGACCGCAATCTTGTACACAGATCACTGCGCGACCTTGCGGCTTTCAAACATGTGAAACAAGAACAGTCAATTACCTGGGACCTGACCGTTTTAATGAATATCTTAGCGACACCAAACTTTCGTTTTATAGCATGTTGTTACAAGTTACCAACTTAAATAGTGCGATTTGGGGCAAAATAGGATTACTATCACTGACTTACAAGCGCAGTTTCGTTCCTTAATAAGTTACAAATCATAAAGTTTTACAAGTCCACCAAAACTGATGAACATTCTTTCGCGGCGATCCGTTGCTTTTGACAGGTTTTGTTTAACAGAGTCAAGTCAAGTCAAGTTAAAATTGTATTTGCATTGTCACTTCATTATCACATTTCCATTGTCGAGCGGTTTGTCGCCAAGATGGCCGAGTGGTTAGCGCAACCGCCAAGAGGCATTGCTCCAACCCAGTGGTTCCCGTTGGGTTGAACTAAATTGGAGTCACCAACTGCCTAAACCGAAAAAACTAAAATAAAAAATGATCAACAGACTTGCAACAAAACAGGCAGCTCGACGGCGGACTCATTGTGAGCATAACGCATTTAGGCGTTGCCCGCCCACCGAGGATAAAAACGAAACAAACAAGTAAACAGCAAGGACACCGAAAAAAACATAGGTTATCGAGTCAAGTGTCCTGTCCTGTTCTTCGAATGGTGGTTGAAATCCGTAATGTTTTAAGACGCAAAAACACCTAATTCCCTTCTATTTATGCTGATGGTCAGTTGTTTTGCGTGTATGTAAGCTATATCTTCCATCCAAAACCACACAGACAGCAAGATCCTGTAGTCATGGTTTTAGGAACCTCTTTATCTACGAGTGTCAAGTCAAATATACGTATGGATACAGGAGTCATGCAATACATTTATTTACCTTCCGTGCCCCAAAGAACAGGTTTGACAAACTGGTTTCAACTTAACACTTAGAATTTGTGCGGTCCGCAAAGACCGCTTGGATTTCAAAAGTACTGGCAAACGAGTCCAATTATTACATATTTTTGAGCTGATTAATGCGCATGGTGCTAGTTTTCAGCGATCTGGCAAAATGTGGCTGGAATCAAATACGAATTATACTTGTAGTTGAGAATATTTGGTAAAAAAAACAAAGCAAAATCACTTTGCCCCCCCCCCCTTTGACATTTATAATTGGCCCTACAGTAACCAAGGTTGCCCACCCCTGGATAAGACTATTTTCATACAATGTTTTAATATCAACAACATTTGGTCTTACTTTTTGTTTTTGAGGAATTTAAACTAACTAAGATATGCCTGGGAGTCAGACCTAGTCATCAAGCCACATCTGGCCCGAGAGCGAGAAATAATTACAATCGTCCTGAAACTTTGTACTAGCTAAATTTTGACACTATATTTCGCATCCCCTGCTGTGCTGCTTGTACCCCCAGGGAGCGCATGTGCCCTTGGTGGAGAAAACATGACGTATAGGCGTTTTGACTTCGTTACTTACAATCTGCAAACTTAAGACAGAAAAGAGCCTAAACATAATGAAATATTGGTCAGCTGACGTTTTAACCGCATAAGCTACATTGCAATCACTAGCGAATCCAACCAATAAAGCGGAGTCAGAATAATCTACCGACGTTTTACCTTAGCATTTAAGTTTTCCGCTCAATGTATCATAAAATTAACATATTCTGTCCGAAATCTGATGATTAGAAAGAGTGTAGGTCTTCCGATAACCTCGTGGAATGATTGTTTAGTCGCTTCTATGAGAAGATTACAGAAGTCCTGGTACGCCTGGTTTCAGTTGGTATCGGCGGGGGATGGACGCTTATCCGCTTTATCGTTGGTTATCGGGCAAAAGCGGTCTAGTCAGCCTTGCTAATATTCTATGTTACCTATTGGCGTGTGGTGATCAGCAAAGGTCGATGTTGAGAGCGAGGAAATTTCGCCATCACGCGTCGCTCCGGGAGTGGCAAACCTTTGCCAGGTCCGGATTATCGCTAATGCCAGGTCCGGATTATCGCTAATGCCAGGTCCGGATTAGTTCCGGTATTCCAGCGGGCAGAGTGGAAACTGCAGGCATCCTTTAAATGATAAAGTAGGATGAGACCGGCGTTGTTGGTCCAGCTGACAAGATGTTCTCCATTTGTGCAGTTTGAGTTGAACCCCCACGTCGTGTGCTGGCAGTTAAAGTCACCAGGGTAGATACATGGAGTTGGAAACACGGGGAAGGGCGAAGGTACCAATAGCGTTGGTGGCGGCTTGTACACGTTCATGATGTGATTACCGAAGACGTTGGTGCAAAGCTATTCGATCTTCGATTATGTTGAAGATTGTTTCTTTGGCATCCAGCTCGGGTCATGCTAGGTATGAAACCGGTCGAGGTGCACAAACCTGCTGAAAAGAGCAAACCTTCATCGAAATTTCGCATCCAACTGCCTTTGCTACATAATAAAGTAGCGGCCTCTGAAGGCTTTGAAAAATCAGGAAAACAAAACCACGGAGATCGGTGCGCAGCCGGCAAGAAATTGGTTTGCAAATGCTCGTTCTGGACTTCGGTAAAGCCCCAGGATTTGGTAATGCCTTCTGCTGAATTGGCTCACCGTAGCAGTAACGTCAGAGTGACGAAATTCGACATCAACACCCAAGACTGTTGCGCCAGAATTAAAGGAACACCGCGATAACCCAAAAGACACAACTTAACCTTGAAACTAATAGAGGTCACTGCTTACAAAATCACGTGACGATAGTGTTTCAGAACTATCCGAAAGTGAAGTTAGAAAAGCGCTCAACCGTGTCCCATTCGTGACGTCAGTAAAAGAGATTGGGAAACGAAATAACAACGAGGAATGGATTCTTGATGTAGTCTCAACGCAGCCTCGCCTTGCAAACGTCCGGTTCAACTACAGGGCAGGACTTACGTCATCAGTATGATTGGCGATGTCAATTATTGATCAGGAAATTTTTGCTGTATTGATTCGGGGTGTTTTTATTGTACAAATTGGGGCAAATGATCGTTATAGGTTTTGTACATTTATAATTACAAAATGTATCGTCAAAAGATGTGTTTGTGTACTTTGTACCACTTTTTAGAGCGAATCGAACCGTAACGCAAGCTGAATATGATTGTGGCTGCAAAGTTTAGCAAAATCACCATAACTAATTTCACAGATAAGTTTACATGAGTTTAAACACTATTTCAATTATTTGCGGTGTTGCGTGGAAATGCTTTAACAAAGATATAAGCACAGGGTTAATGAGATTGAGAATACGAAGAACCAAACTAATGTAATTCACCACAGAAAACAAATGTGAGTTTTCGATGGTTTGAAACAACCCGTACTGCTAAGTCCAGCTAAAATATACATAAATCCCAAAAGCTTACCAAAGTAAACCTTTGGAAAGGCTTTAGATGTGAAGTCTATCACACTTCCGTACAGAAATGAAACAAAAAAGCAAAGTTACAAGGGAATTATATGTCCTGTTTGACAACACTGTAATGTCCTGAATTATTTCAAGAGATCCTGTTATTAGAATGAATACAAAGAAGCCACTCAGTTTTCTAGTTTGGGGGCTGATTTCTGATGAGTTGTTGCATTTTATTACAGCGTCGCATATTACACCGTTTATAGGTGCTGCTAGACCGCCTGATATTAATATGGACCTGAAAAGGTTAGTGAAATAGTCGAGCCTGTCCGCAGTTTTTATCTGTCTAATGTAATCGAACTTTTGTAACTGCCAACATATAACAGGCGCAAAGATCATTGCAAACTTTTTTAAAACACTAAAAGAACTTATCTTGTTGGCTGGCTGAAATGTTTCTTTTCGAGCACTCGAGGGATAAACTTTGCAAATGATGCAGTAACTCTGATGAAAATAACTAAGACCTCCTTACTTTTGCTTCATTAATGAAAAAAGCTGTCCCTGTGGTTGTACAAAATGCTTTTTAAGCCCGCAGGTAAAAGTACAGGACAATAAAAGTAAAGCTGGAAGAGATTTTAGGTCATCACAGTTCAATCCACATCATTTATATTTCACCTGCTAAGTAATTGACAACTCCACGACTTTCACCGTGCTCACTTATATTTCAAATTTAAAGTAAATGACTAAAACACGACTAGCACAGTGCTCTACGGATGTCAGTACCAGCAAAAGTAAACCACGTTGCTTTATCACACAAAACTGGCGGTTGGTTGTTACGTCACACAACGCAATAGATTGCAATACAGGAAGTGAGGAAAAGCGGGAATCAATATAAATAGGATATTACCGGCAAATAAGATATAACAGTCATCAAATCGTTTCTTTCACGATATAGCACATAACCTAACCGGGGCTACACCATACAGAGTTGTAAGTTAGGCCGTTGGGCCAGCAGCCTCCAGCTTTTACTCATTCTGCGAAGTGTTTTGAAAGGATGGTACGAATGTTTTTTGCTAACTTCTACAAGTAATTTCTTCACACTAACATCTTCAGCAGAAATTGCGTACTTCGTAAAATAACTGGAAGTCAGGAAAAGTACTAATTATATGTTATATTGTGAAAATTACAGTTTTCGCAACCTTTAAAACTCCAAATATGTTTCCTTTTTAATGGCGACGAAAAGAACAAAAAATGAAACATAAAATTCCGTTCACGTAAAAAGGTCCCATAAATACAATACAGCGTGNTTTGCTAACTTCTACAAGTAATTTCTTCACACTAACATCTTCAGCAGAAATTGCGTACTTCGTAAAATAACTGGAAGTCAGGAAAAGTACTAATTATATGTTATATTGTGAAAATTACAGTTTTCGCAACCTTTAAAACTCCAAATATGTTTCCTTTTTAATGGCGACGAAAAGAACAAAAAATGAAACATAAAATTCCGTTCACGTAAAAAGGTCCCATAAATACAATACAGCGTGGTACGATAAAGTTTCATAAATTCATGAGAACATATTTTTTGGAGGGGGGGGGATTGAAGTTGTTGAGTTTTCATTGTATTATTTATGTGGGGGTATATAAACTAACCGATTGTGTTGCTTTAAGAAAAACCCTGGTTCGCTAAAGCTCAATACTTGTTTCCATCGACATCGATCGCAAAATAAGGACATTTGAAAAATTACATTTGTACAAAACAAATCCTTGCGTTTATACCAGCCATGACATACCACAGCAATTTTTTTTGCCAGAAACTATCTGTTCCAGCAAATCATTGTTCGCAGATACTTCGTGCATATCACGACAGCTCAGGTCTAGGTTTACTTTTACTTGTAACAAGGATTTGACTGTCATTTCGCCACGTTTGATCCTTGTAATATCTAAAAATAAGGCAAAAAAGGTCAAACAAGGACATTTTTTTGCTCAAAGACAATGAATTTTTCAAAGACACCACCCTTTAACCCTTTAACTGCCACGGGCGCATAAATGCGCATGGAGCAACCCTGTTTACATGAGCGAATCGAATCGCAAAGTTAATGCGTATTGTGTGACGTCACGCGTTCAATTCGCCGAAGCGTAAAATTACATGGNAACTTTCCCAGAGAAAGTTTTTGCCTATCTTCTATCGATTTTGCATAAAACCTAAAAGAGCAAGAGCATGTCTAAACATCATTGTTTGTCAAAACAAATTCGGCAGTTAAAGGGTTAAAATAAGGACAATACTGAAAAATATCGACGGTATGGCAACCCTGGTTACAACGAATGTCAACAAAGATTTTAAAACACCACAAATACCACATTAGGTAAGCCAGGACTGGTGACTTTCATTATTAACATTCTGGGCAACAAAAATAAGACAAGGAAAAACATTTGTTATTCTTCACTGGAGTTATTAAATAAGTCACATTTTTTCATAATTTTTAAGACGCACGATTTCAATTAGAATAAGAGCAGGGTGGACAAAACTAAGGAGACAAAGCGACAAAAGAAGATAATTCATGACAGAAAACAAATACACGTCTTTAATGGTTTGAAATAACGCGTATTGCAGAAAGCCGACAAGTCCAGTTGCGAATGAAGTGATTCCGTTCAGTTGACCAAAGTGAACCATTGGAAAGTTTTGAGCCAGAAAATTGGTTACACTACCATGGAGAAATGGACGAAGAATAACCGCTGCTACAAGAGAACCATATATATTGTTTACCAATATTGTAACGTTCAACAACGCTTCCACCAAACCTGTCACCACCATAGAGACAAAGAGGCCGCGTAATTTTCGACTTTCCGAACTGGTTTCTGTGGAAGTGGTAAACTTTACTACTCCATCGCATATAAGACCGTTTATAGGAGCAATAAGGCCGGAAAATATCATCATGTAAGTGAAAACATTGGTAAAATAATCCAGTCTTTCCGCTGTTTCTATCTGACTGATCCAAGTTATGTAACTGCCCATGAAAAAAGTCAAACGCAAATAACCTACAGACTTAAATATCACGTTTGTCCAAAGTAATGGAGATATTAAACACTATGTAAAGACATGTTCATTTCTTCGGATCTTTGCGTGTCGTTGATGGATGATATCTGCTGATGACCTGAAGTGATGCGATCCTGAAATTCTACTTCAACTTTTGAATTGACTTGAGTTTTCTTTAGAAGGTGCAGAACTTCAAAAATCCCGTATTTGACTACACTGCCATTTTCGTCAAATTCAATTTTTTTCTTTGGACTTAAAAGGAACGTACGTAACCATCGCAGAGTAAAAAAATGTATGCTGATTTGAAGTTAGTTGTTAGGTCACTTAATTTAAAGTTGCTGATCATGAAATGTACTCCACTTACAGCAGTCATTATCATAGCTGGGAAAAGTAAACCAGCTGTTTGTGGTGACATTACAGCCAGTAAAGTCCAGCCAAAAGTGTTGAGAAAACATGCAATGCTTCTACTGGTCCATATTCCGAATTTATCCAATGTGTAACCAAATGGGACTGAACTAAACATAATTGCAACAGTAGATAATGTGAAGACAAGATTGAATGTCGATTCGTCAGATGAGCATTTCAATAAGGTTCCGTTACTTGACGATGAAGAGCAATTTAATGCAAAGTAACCATCTTTCATCAGGACATACTACAATGAAGGCCATCCGTATAGAGCACCTGATTGTGTTAACACTTCCAGCAATGCAGCAGTTACGCTCAATGTTTTTAACATAATGTTTTTTTATCTGCACACTCTATAAAATAACAACAAAATACAGTTATTAGCATCTAACCTTTCGGCCTAAAGTAAATATCACAGACGAATCAACAAAGTAAATATCACAGACGAATTAACTTTGATTTGAAAATCGTTTGGATTACATGAGTTTCAATTTTTCTACTCTGTATCAGCTTGTCTTGGATTAAGGTTTTGCGATCAATCTTTAAGCCTTTACATTGAAATGTAGTTTTCACTTCTGGAAATGAGAAACTTTTCAAAAATAAAACCTTTCCGGAAATACAGTCGACAGTCACTTATTTTCACAATAGTTGATGGATATTTTTAGTCACCACCTCTATACGTAGTTTAGTCGGAGACGTACAATATGATCCCAAAAATCAGACAACTCTTCGCTCAGGTCGTGTAAAACTAACCACGATCAAATCACAAATTACTCAGCACGTAAAATTACAATACCACCCCACGGCAATACAAAAACAACACAGAGTGGCATCCTAAAGCAAGCGGAAATACTGCAAATTTTGATCAAAAACAGCCATATGTGATTTTTTAACTGCAGATTTTGTAATGTTAGGTTGTTACTATTGTTGTTTTCAATCGGCGATTTGACAAGTATGACCTAATTTTTTAACTTTATATAATTTTAGATGCACGCACGTACCAACATACATTTGACCACAAATAAAGAAATTTACAAGTTGTTTTGTGCAAAGCTTGACTCTCAAGAGATTTCCCAGCAGTAGTTTGAAACGTAAACACTTTAAGACTTATATAGAACCCACATTTTTACGTTTCAACTCATGGTGGTAGCAGACCTTTGAAAAAACGAAACATCTTGCAAGCAAGAAACCTTAATCGAGTGAAACGATACGTTTGAACGGAAACTATTTTCAAGCAATAAATCAACACAGAATATTAAGTTTGCAAACTTACAGTGGCTCTTCCATCAGTTATAACATAAGTTAGATTGTGTTTGCCATAAGTTTTTCTGCAATGCTTATGTAGCCGCGCACACAGTTACTTTTATTAAACACTGTTTGTTTCTGAAACTGCAAGCTATAAATCAACTTAGGAAACATCAAGGAACATTACAAACAGATTTGAACGTTGGATTGCTCAAAATAAACTACCAACACCTTGTACATAGTAACTGACTTTCCACACGTTCAAACAACCGCTGTTGACGTGTCAAATCGACGTAGAGCGCATATACATTTTTACTGAAGTTAAATTTTGAAACAGTGCATTTACGACAAGCGAAAGCTGCAACATCAAAACAAGACTTGCAGATTCGGACGAAACTATCTGTTATACCCTAGGGCAAGTTAAGTGCATGAAAGCCTGTGCTTTACGTCGCAACGCGCAGAATCTGCACATTTTGATTTATTCTCATGCACATTTTGATAGTTTTTGAAGAAGTATCCCATAATATATACTAACAACGGATTGGAGAGTAACAAGGGGCTCCTAAATTTTTTATAATTCGGTTAATAAAAACCTCATATCTTTACCATCGTTTTGATAGAAAACAAATCTTGTATCATTTGCTGGTGATATTCTTTTTTCGGACAACAGTAGTCTTAAATCTTTAGGCCACAGATTCAAATTGCACCATTTTCAAATTTTCCAGTTGTCGGTTTGACCCTGTTCTTTCCATCATATTCAACAGCTAGCAAATAAAGCCCTTTGAGCCTAATCCAGTTTTGTGACACATTGTAATTCTGGCTATGAGAGTGATCCAACCAGGTTATTTGGAACCACTCATAACACCTGCACCAAAGCGGCTGCTTGCATTGACTGCCCAGATCAAGGACGCGGTACGCTGTTATATATGACAAGTTACGTCACAACACACACAGTGGCGACACCAAACGACTACAATAAGTGATCACACTATACACCTGATTTGAATATGACAGTGAACAATATCGTTTTCATACTGTTTCGTAATTTTTTGAACGTTTAATTATGATTAGGGTAAAAAGAGGGTAAATAAAACTACGGAGACAAAGCGACAAAAGAAGATAATTCATGACAGAAAGAAAATTACACACTCTTAACGGTTAGAAACATCGCGTATTGCAGAATGCCGATGGAACCAGGCCGCTCTCACGAAAAGCAAGTATAAACACCAACCAAGGTATTTATGAGAACTGGGTACATCCTTAAAGGGGAAACGCCCTTTTGTTTAGTAGTGCAATTAAAAACATTACAAACCTTGTCTGGCTTGCATGGTTTGGATACAGGATAGTGTGGTAAAAACTAACAACTATCATCAAACAAGTTAATTTCTTCTCGAGGCATCTCTCATTGCGTACCCAAACTCGAAATAGGACTGCATTGAGCACGTGTACTTCAGTGAGTTATCTTTTACCAGGAGTCGCTTAAAATATGTCAGACATCTTTCGGCCAGTGGCTTGTTTTCTGGCCAACAAGCTGGGTTTCTCTCCTAAGCAACTCGACCGGTAGACGCACCGATACATGTCCTCATACAGTTATGACATTTGTCAGGCGTTGTCATAGGGTTACCATTCGTCCGGAATTCGGACGCAAAGTATGTGTCAGGAAAGAATTTTCAAATACACTCTCAATGTCCGGAGTTATAACGCCCCCCCCCCACAGTTTTCACATGTCTTTTAATGGGGGACTTAACGGTTTACATTATAACTGTTGTCTGTGTTGATTTTGATGCACGAAACACCCTGGCGCGTACATAGCGGGAGACTACGCCTCTTGAAAGCGAAAAAAATCTTTTAAAGGACCGGATTTGAAAAAATGCTTTGTAATTTATCTACTGCTTTACAACTTATTTAACAACATGTGATATAATCCATTGTGACGAAAGTTTGGTGTCGCAAAACATGGTTATCTAAACCGTCAAGAATTTTGCCCACGAAGATGCGGTAACCCTGCGTTGACACCGGACAAGAGTCGATCTTGACGGTTCAACCGAGATCGCTGGTGCCTCTGGTTTGCGACTGGAGTATGTTATGCAGCAGAGTGTCCCCCCCCCCCCCCCCCCCCCCCCCCCCCCCCCCCCCCCCCCCCCCCCCCGATCTTTTTGCACGCAGTCTTCTTTACATCGTCTAACACGGTGACCTGGACAATCTCTTACGACTGACGAACTCAACACGTTCGGAGATGTTTTACAACTCAACTCGACGCACTTGGGTAAATTTTGCGAAATTTCATCGTCACACACTTGTGAAAGATTGCAACGTTATAGCAGGGGTAATAATGCGACAAGTTAGTCACGCAAGACTCAACGTGGAGATGCATCATACATGTTGTTTTAGCGAAGTCTTTAGAGCATGGTTCAACGCCTTTTACCACATTTTACGACTCATTGCATTCACTTAACCAAGTATTGTTGTTTTAGCAGCTACTTTGCACAGACCATTCAAAATGCAATAAAGTGCAAACAAAACATAGATGGGGATAGTTTAAAGCTCTAATTTGCTTTGGTATTATTACGATGCTTGGTTCAAATTATGTACAACATGTGAAAGTCACAGAGGAATCAAACCTAGCAGCATCAATCAAAAATTAAAGAATTGTTTCGTGGAACATTCCCAATTTGTACAATTTAGGGTAAAAGCGACACTGGTTGGACACGAAGCAATGTGTTTGAAAGCGAAATAGTTTTCTATCATGTAAAGTTGTAATCCCTAAATTAGTAATTTACTGGATGTGTAGGCTTTGACGAATATAAGAACCGGGTGGACAAAGCTAAGAATACAAACTGCCAAAAGAAGGTAATTCACAACAGAAAACAAATTCGAGTCTTCGATGGACAGAAACAACGCGTATTGTAGAAGTGAAAAAAGTCCTGCAGCAAAAACTGTAATTCCGTAAAGCTGACCAAAGTGAATCAAAGGAAAGTTTTTGGCTAAAAAATTTGACAAACTCCCGAAAAGAAACGAGCGAAAGAAAAGCATTGTCACTAGGGAACCATAAACGCTATTAGTTAATACTGTAACGTTCAGGATTATTTCAATGGATCCGGTGATGAACATGGTGACAAATAGACCACGTAGTTTTCGAGTATTTTGGCTGATATTTGAATCACCGCTGTACTTTTCTACTACATCACATATTACACCGTTGATAGGTGCTGCCAGGCCGGCAGCAATCAATATGTAACCAAATAGGTTCGAAAAAAAGTCAATTCTGTCGGAAGGATGAATCCGACTAATCCAAGTTATGTAACTGCCAAAGAAAAAAACCAAACGCAAATACCCAATTGATAGAAATATGAGGTTAGTCCAAAAAAGCAGGGATTTCAAACACGATTTCAAAGACAATTCATTTTCTTCACTTTGTGGCTCTTCTGTTGATAATTCAACCCCCGGATTTGATCTGTCTGTATTCGGCGACCCCGTTTCGAATGAAGAGCTCATTTGCGTTCGCTTTGCTACATGCAGGACATCCAAAATTCCGTATCTACCCACGCTGCCATCTTTGTCAACTATAATTTTGTTTTTCGGCATCAAGAGAAACGTACGTAACCATGGAAACACACTTATGCAGGCCATGATCTGAAAAATACTTCTAAGGTGGATGCCACTGTCGTAGGCCACTTTAATCAGAAAAAACACCACTACTGCGGAATCGTACGCACCGGCAAGAAGAAAAAGGTAACCTGAC
>QLIY01002654.1:0-17310 GCA_003260075.1 Phallusia mammillata | reverse complement strand
GTCGTCGCTGAATGGGCAGTGTGCAGTCTCTGCTTAGTAGTCTCTGGTCTAACTGTTACGAAAAAATGGTCGATTATTCCACTTCACAATTAACAAAGCGGCGAATGTTTGCGCACAATTGTATCTGTGATGTAACAATTTACGGACCAGTCCTGCAAAACCAGATAAAATGTATTCTGTATGACGTTAGGCCAATATACTCTCGCAAGGAGTAAAATCACGTTTAGTGCCTCATTCAAGCTTTCATCTTGGACCGCAATTCTGCCCATGAGCTATGACCAAAATTGGCTAAGACAAGTTGCATTTGCATTTCTGACAGATGTGTCCGGACTCCGGACCTTTGGTAATTTTTACCTTTTCTATCTGGATCTTTGACAAAACTAATTGAGTAGCCTTGTTCTAGATTTATTCCGTAGTGTTTTGATCGCAAAAAGGTTAACGCAACTGAGATATTGTCAGGGATTGTGTAGGCCTATTATCAAATATGGTAACCCTAATGTAAGTTATATATTGATGAAATAACGGTCTTCGACAGAGTAGAAAAGATGCACTTAACTTTTTCCGAGTCCTTTTCCGTCTTCCCTAGATTTTGTTTGCGATAGTATTTTTTCTGCCTAACGCTAGCTTGGTCAAGAAAGGGTGCTTCTTTTTCAAATTTACACGGTTGGTAAAGTTGCCTAAAGTTATCGTAATATAGCCTAACCCAGGCAGTGGCGAATCCGAAGGGGGCGAATAAAATGGTAACATTTAACACCATTTCAATAACACCCTATTTCGCAAACCTGGCAAAATGTATTATTGGTTATTGCCCCCAAAGCATGTTAAATTTACTCCAGGTATATTGGACGTTATGTTGGAAGTTTATGGGACATTTCTGACAGAACCAAAAAGGCCTAAACAAAATGGACGAGGAAAGAATTTGTGGTTTAGCCTCAGCGGCGTCTCCAAAACATTTCAGTATTTTTAAAGCTTTGAGGGTCGGGTTTGTTGGAATTTCCCAGTATACTCCACATTCCGACTTGGTAGAAATATGCAAATACAAACGGTTGTACACTGAGGCGTAGGCCGCTAGTTAGGGTGAGACTACTTCAAAGTTTGCAGCAGTAACTTGGCGTTGTGCGTTCTACCTATCCCTCCATTCGCAACAACACTGTATGAATGCAAACGTTTCGTATTGGTTTAAAGTTCAGAAGAATTTCTGAAAAGCATAGCCTAGGCCAGTGGTTCCCAAACTGTGGGCCATGGCCCAGTACTAGGCCACCGAGACATGTTCAATTGGCCACAGAGCTATTTGATCAGATTCTACTGCTTTGTTATACTGTAGATATTATGCGTTTTGTTTTGAAAAACAATAATTATTTGCAAGAAAGGTCATTGTCTCCTAACAATGCGTTTTAGCTGCTGTGTGGGAGATAGCAGTTCAAAGTGGTTTAGTAGTCAACATGCGAGTAGCGGCAACTATAGCCATTTATTAAACTTTCTGAATCTTGTAGCCAAATTTCAGTAGCATGTACCTCATTAAAAAAATGCTAGAAACCATATCGCCTGTTTTTGAGTTAAATTTTCAGAGAAATTGTTTGTGCCCAAATTTACAGCACGTGGTGAGCCACGAATCGCTATTAGTTACACATTTAGGCCAGAGACCAAAAAAGTTTGGGAACCCCTGGCCTAGGCTATAGCGCATTACTAACGTTGGTCCGATACTCGACGAACCCGAAGTTAATGTCTGGGTGGATCATTGAAGTTGTACGTATGTTGATTTTGCGACAAATAAAATTTGAGTGCAGCAAACAAATAGTCAAAAATTTCTACATTTATCCTTGCCCACAGGATCCTCAAACGTAACCAGATGTGCGTAAAAACGCGGAGAGTAGAGCTGGACAGTTGCCTTTTGCCAGGGCCAGGCGAGGTGGAAGGAGCAGCCAGATAATCGACGTGATACGAAACAGCGGCTCCGCGCATAAACATAATACGTTCTCTAATGTTTTCATTGGGACACGATGAACAGGCGTAAATGTATTGAAACTAAATGTTATGTATTGATATTTTTTCCTGATGGTCAACTACACGAGAAGGTTGGAGAAGTGAATAAAAACATTAAACAATATTTAGATGCCGAATACGACCGGCAATATGTTGTTGCAAGCAATACGATGAATGTATGAAACCGCGTTAAGGTCAACATTTGTGAAATACATAACTAAACGTCGTTGTTGAACTGCGTTTCAATTAAAGCGCGTAAAATGTCATTTATTGGTCACGGAAAGAGGGGTTACTGCGGCTAAAGCAAAGTCAGATTTGGACTGTAATAAATAAAAGCTGTAGACTTGTTTTAATTATTTTTGCCTAAAATAAAATCATCAAATCATACTTGGGTTTCCAAAACGTCTTTTGTTGTTGCGTGGCACCTATGGACGGCGTGAAACGGTCTGTTTCGGCATGGATAACGCACAGCCAAAGTTTACTCAACATATTTTGTTTTACTGTAAAAAAATCCATTTTTTTAGCTATTCATTTCGTTTCATTATATAGCTTCTTAGCTAGTTTTTATAGCTTAGTTTTTGCAACGAAACTAGGCGCTTTTAAATTTTTGTTTCTTTCGAACCATTTAAAAATGCAAATTGGACGAGTATTAAAGCTTGGTTTGAGTTTATTAAATGCATTCCCTCCTTTTGGTAATTAGTCTTTCCAAACATAAAGATTAAACCATGCTGACACTGTTACCAATTTGAGTGTACACTAGTGTAGGGAACCATTTGTTTATGCCTGCATAGATAATTGAGTCCCTCAATGCATGTAAAGAAATACATTTAAAATGAGCAGTTAACAAACGTACCTCTGTTACAAGCAGGGTTGCCAAACCGTCCTTATTTCTAAGATTTGTCCTTATTTTGAAGAAATGTCCTTGTTTTGACTTGGGTCCTTATTTTGTCTTATTTTCAACAATTACAAAACATCTATCTTTTTCCTCTGGCATGTAACATACCAAAACATGTTTTTGCGCTGAGATTTTGTGACATTATAAAGAAAATAAGGCATGTGATATGTCATGGCTCATATAAATGCAAAAAAAATGTTTCATTTTGTATGAAAATTTAATTTTTCGCTTGTCCATATTTTGGGCTCCATGTCGATGGCAACCCTGGTTCCAAGTGTGAAAAAATAACATAAAAGAGACAAGCAAAGCCTCAACAACTAAGTGATTGAATTAAAAACAACCAAAATTGACACACTCATCTACTCCAACTTGCAGTGGTGAAGTTGTGTTTGTCCAAAATTATGCATTTTTAAGTTGAATTTGGAAACCTCCGTACAATTGTGATAGCACATTATATAGCATATGTAGACAGCAGTTATAACCTAAATCTTTGACAGTAAGCCAATAAGCACACAACTTCATACAGTAACAACATAAAATTATTAATATTGCACTACAAATTGCAAGTTTAAAATTGCAGTCTATTACAAATTGCAAGTATATTACCCTGACAGCATTGGTTTTATGTAGAGATGGGTGGGAATCAAACAATGCAAACAAAAATTGTCAATGTTTTCCTTCTGAACTAACTCTGTTGAACCTTTGTGCTGCTGATAAATGCCACGAATTTGCATTTTTGGTAAAGCCTACAAAAACATGTTTACTAGGTCTGTATTTCAATAAACCAAACCAGTGCTCTTTTTTTCAATCTGCATTTTCATTAGGGAGTGCATAGTCACATAGTTTTTAATTGTTCGTCTATTTGGTTTAACTTACATTATTAGGTTTTTACATTTAACATTGTGTATTAATTTCTCTGAAAAACTGTACCAAATTATACGCATTGTGTCTGTAATAAAAAAAACCAACCTGGTAACCCAATGCCAAAGGAATGAAGATGCATTTAATTGAATGTGAATCAAATGGGGAGAGAAAGATTTTAGTCTGCTTCGGTCCAGAAAACATGAAAGCCTCAACTGATTCAAAACCGGCCTCAATAATTTTAAAGTCTTTACTTTTGTTGGTGATGTTATACGTCACTTTTATAGACTTTCGCAAGACACCATATGCTGGAAAATTGGCATCAATTGAAATAGGGAAGGACCTAAAAAAAGAAAAAAAACAGCTTTTTACAAATTTAAGTAGTTGCAAATTTCCATTTCCACCAACAATTTAAATACCTTGATAATATTTAAGTTATATTGCCCTTACACCAATTAAAGTCAGAGTCGCCTATGTTGGACTGCTATTTATTGTTTAGTGAATTCCTCACCTTATTGTTAGGGTTGGCAATTTCAAAGACGTTTCGGTGGTACAGTTTTTACTTCCATATCTTTTCCACCTAACAGTATACAATCCAAGCTCAGCAGTATCTGATAATATCAATAATAGTCAGTAAACACAAAACATTAAAACTGTGTTGTTGCTACCTGTCTTTTCCATTGAATCAGGAACAACTAAAGCCAAACATTTAACTAAACTCTCCCCTTCACTGGCAAGAACAGAAACTTCATCATTTTGAGAATATGACATGGCAGAAAATACACCTTCAACTGGTGGATTATGTTGACTTGATTGGACCTCAATTGGCCAAACACTATGTGTAGTAAGGGATGCCAGCATCAAGAACGACTGGCCAAGATAAACTGATGAAATAGATTCCATATTCATTGACATAAGGTGGGCCGTGAAACTAAATGGTTCCACAACATCAAAACATATGTTGAAGGATGATTTGCTTGGACACGAAATCATTTTTAGTTGTTTACCAGCAACAAGCACCGACTGCACTGACAGATTTGACACATTATATTGTGTTTGTACAGTAACAGTTGCTGCGCCAGGCACAGATGATCGAATGTATACAGTTCTTTTTAACTTTTCTTTGCGTTTTAAACAACCAAGCTCCATTTCCAAGGTTTTGGATGGTCGTACCAAACTGTCACAGTCAACTGACAAATGTGCAGCCTGAAGGAAACTATCATCATGATCATCTGGTTTTAATGTTATCAAAATATTGATGTTTTCAGCCAAATCTTCTTCAGAAGTGATGACAAATGTTAAAGGAAAGGCTTCATTTGTCAGTGCAGGTGAGGAATGGTGGACTTGCACATCAAGTCTTGATTTTCTTTCAACAACATTCGTTGATTTTCTTTCCTTTATAGACTCCCAATCCACTGTTCCTTGATTGCTGTGGATTTCATTAATTATATCGGATTCCTCATGATCAATCTCATTATCGGTTTTCAGCCAATTAAGTTGCAAAATGTATCTTCCAGTTTCAGAACCCAGCTTTAAAGTGACATTTTTCACCTAAAATAGGTATATTTTTCACCTAAACTGGATGTTTATAACTTTTTACAAAAGCTTGTGACCTACCTGTATTGACTTATATAAGTCCTGTAAATCCACTGGAAACTCAAATACATGTTTTCGAATTTCCTGGCTTTTGTAGTACAGAGCACCATGTCCTGGTGTGTCAGAAATTATACAAGCTGAATCGTAGTCAAAATTATTTAGACCTACAGACAACTCTATAAACTGTATGGGCTCAGGGCATGTTATACGGATGAAAACCTGTATCAGAAAATAGATAATATTTATGTTTCAACAAAATTCTGTAACAAAATTTGCATTACCTCCATGCAAATGCAGGTGTCAATTGAAAATTCAGGCTGGCTGAATCTCGCTTTACATTCAACAAATGGTACCAGGCTGGTCATTTCCACATGTAAAGTCCTTGGATTTTCTAAACGTGCTGTTAGATCTTCCCATGCAGGTGGCACAACCACGTTATCACAAACCTTATTATTTTGACTGACAATTTCAGATGGTAGTGTAACATACTTTGGCAGTTTTCCACACAAAATCAGAAACATGTTTTCTTGGATCAACTTCTTTTTTGCACTTGGCAATTGGGAAAGTGAACTTAAAAGTTCAAAAGAAGAAGTCAAATAGTTCTGGACATCAGCAAGCATGTATGAACATTGAAAAATGATAGAAACCAGCTGGGTGAGAATTGAACACCAACGACTCTCGCGATATGCTGGCGTTGCCCTACATAGCAACACTATCACCTTACTGTAGTCTTCAGCATGGTAATATTCAATCGCCATTTTAATAGTAAGATGTCGTTTCAGCCTTGGACAATGAAACTTTTTAAACTGAGTCACTGCCGAGCTGATTAGTGGAATAATAATCCATGAATGATCTAACTGTAACTCTTGCTTTTGCAAAGCCAGTATGCCATCATTCTCCATTGCAACATCTGGTGGATCTATTCTTTGGTGGCCCTGCCGCCATGGCCTTTGGCCAAAAAAATCCATTGACTCTGCAGCCAAAGGGTCAGGAGATGGATAGTTGAGACTCTCAATAGATACACACAAAGAAAGTGCATGTTGCCGCCTCAAAGTTGCATAGTGGGCTGCCTGCTGGTAATAAAATCCTGGATGTTGTGTTTGAATCGCAGAAAGACCCTGTTCAATGGCGTTGCTGAACAAATCAGCAAACAAAAGATATTGTTGACTAAGCCAAGCACAATGTTCAAACATAAGATCAGGATTTCCAAACTGGTATTTAAACTGCTCAACATGACGCTGAAACTGGTTGATGGCATCAAGAGGTGCATTTAGTTTTAAAAAACAAAGACTACAGATTTTGTAGTTGACAAATCCTCCTACAACCTTTACTTCTAAGTTGTTTGTTGCATGTGACCTCAGTTCATGAATGTGGGTATATGACTACAATGATAAAACAACAAGAGTTACTTTTTAGGACTTGCAGACTAAAGGAATATTTGGATGTTACATAAATAAAATAACAGTTATTTTTCGGTCATAGAAGGTGTCAAAATTGTGATCAGTTTTATGTTTGGAAAAACAAATAGGTTAGGAACAAGAATTGCATTTGAGAGATTCACCCCAAGCTTTCAAACTTCTATTTATGTTTAATTGGAAAAGCACAAATAAGGAAAACAATGAATGCATTCTAACCGAAGTGTGAAAATTTTCAAGCAATGTAAATTGTCTGTGATCTAAACCAGGGGTCACCAAACTTCTTCCCAGCGGGCCGGATCATTTGAATAAACACACCTGAGGGCCCCATGGCTTATAAGCCCTGACGCAGCATTTTTTAAACAGGAACTCGCAAGATGTTTTTGACAAGACGGCCAAGGGCTTATGTCTTTAAACGATCTAATTGGTATTCAGATGTTGCCGCTAAATCGTAAGAATGTATGTGTCTCATCTCATCTACCAACTAATGCTCCTTTATACCAGGGGTCCGCAAATAGTGGGTCGCGACCCAAGTTTGGGTCGCGAGACCTTCCAGTCTGGGTCGCGAAATATTTTAAATTTCCCAGGGATATAAGCATCGCATCTACAGTATTATTGAATTTCAGCTTTTTTCAACCTTTTAATTATTATTGCATTGTTACGTATGACTACGTAACTGTGACATACAGTCTATGTAACAATGCAAAAAGTTAAGCGCACCTATGCAAGCATGCGTTTTCTGATTAGCTGTGTTCTCAACACAGAGCCCACAGTTCTCATTTGTTAGAATAAATACGTTCGTTTACCTACAGTTTTATGTGAAAATAGCAACTGACAATAGAAGACTTAATATTGATATTTAGTTGATTAGTATTTTCCACAGACTTGATGCTTGGGTCGCGAGAATTTAGAGCAATTTTTTTAGGGTCGCGCCAAAAAGTATTTGCGGACCCCTGCTTTATACTATCACAAGCAACAAAAAAAGGCAATTGTTGACACACAATTACTATTCTTTGTTCCAGTCTGTGGCGTAATAAATCACTTTTCGAACATACCTATGCGCTGTAATCATAGGCGTAGAGTTTTAAAAAATACCGGGGGTGCGCCGTTTGATCTTCCAAAAATGATGCCTATACTAGTACAGTATCTGTACCAGTATAAGACCAAATAACGACATCTTTTACATGCTTTAGCCTGTAGTTTCTATAAAATTAATTTGTAAATAGTCTCACTTGGCGCAATATCTCTGTGTTCGATTGAAAAGTTTGCTGTGCTTTAATAACGTCTGATGTAACGAAAGGACGATTTGCCGAATCAGCCATTTTAACAACGATTAATTTTAAAAACGTGTTACGGCGGGAAATAAAAGTAAAGCAATTCACGTTTTAAATATAGCCGACTATGTATTGTTGACGCTTTAACTTAGGTCACCCTGGAACAAGTTTAGGCCGTTGCAGAGCTTTGCAAACGGACATTAAACTCGGCTTAGGAATTAATATGTTAACTATTTTTAAATTTATTTTTTATTGCAGAGAGTTATTGCGACAAATAATACTAAAACGTTAGTCCATAAGTCATGTTTATGTTGCATTAAAATGCCCATTTATTGCGAAACAATTACAATTGTTACGTTTCAGCCAATGTCTGTTCGATCAATGGCGTGAATGCAAGCGCATTTGTTTAGCTGGAAACACGTTTTAATTAAACCGACGTAACCTGAACAAAGATGCGATTTTGACGTTATACAAAGGTTAAGGCCGGGGGTGTGCGGCACCCCCGCACCCCCGTACTCTACGCCAGTGGCTGTAATCCTGTTTGACCAGTAAAATTATTACTAGAATGCATTCTGCAGGTTTGTGCAATCTTAATGTATTACATTGCAAAATGTTTCTTACGTTTTATTAAACCAAAAATACCTTCGTGGGGTGGATAAAATGACAGCAAGGGCCGGATCCGGCCCACGGGCAGTAGTTTGGCATTGGGGCTAGTGTTAAACACCTCCAAAAGTATCCAACATGTTAAGATTTTGAAATAATATTCACCTGTCTATAATGTTTCAAGGCAGTGGAGGCATCTTGCATAAACTCACTAAAAAATGCAATTTTAAATTGGTGTCTGGGAAACAGCAATTGGTGTGTTGTTTTGTTGAGAAATTCTTTGTGAGCTTTCACTCGGCGCAATTCTGAATGATAATAGGTTTGTGCCAGTTCAACAAATGCAGATTCCAACCTACAAAAAAAACTTATATATACACAAACCCAACGATGAAATGATAATAAATCTGACATATACGTTGGCACTCATCAGGGTTCCATTTACCTCACGATGTAGCCAAGTAAGTGATCACTGTGTGGCAGGACAAAGAGGGATTTTGATGATAAGTCACAAGCACTGCATAAAGCCGCAGCTCTCTCTGCAGCTACCATGTCTTCTCCTGGTGGCAGTGGTGTGCTTTTTTGAATTAATACAACTGCTACCTTGGTGGTTCGACCTAATACAAAGACTATTCAAATAAAAAACTAAAATAGTGGTTTTCCTATATATTGCCAGTTTATATATACTACATCATATTTAACGATGTATCACATATACCAGGGGTGTCCAACTCAAACACACCGCCGTGCCATATTTGGTTTCAAAATATACTCGCGTGCCAACGTTTGGTACTTTTTTCAAACTATGTCTTTAACGTCTTAATGGTACGGGCTCCGAATATTTGACCAATACCTATTAAAATAGTTGGAAAAAAAATGTCGTCAAATGCGAGTAAACTTGTTCATGATACTCAAGATACAAAATAGTTTGCAACAGGGTTTAAGTTTTATCCAAAAATAAAGAAATTAATTAATGGGTTGTGTTCAACCCATTTATTAAACTACTGATAACCTTGACTGAAGTTAGAATAAAGGCCAAGAAGAATCAATAGAAACAAATGTAATTGCGTAACAAATCCTAATGTTTATCTCATCCAAATGTGCAAAAGCTTGTGTGCAATTTTCAAATGCTCTGCGTGCCACTTTTNAGTTTATATATACTACATCATATTTAACGATGTATCACATATACCATTTACTATATTTATAATGGATATATATTTGGCACCTACATTTCATTGGGTCCCTATCTTTTTCCTGGCACTTTATAACATATATATATAATTGTTTCTGCAAGCTCCCCCCCCCCCCCATGTGCAAAAGCTTGTGTGCAATTTTCAAATGCTCTGCGTGCCACTTTCGGCACGCGTGCCAGGTGCCCCTGACATATACCATTTACTATATTTATAATGGATATATATTTGGCACCTACATTTCATTGGGTCCCTATCTTTTTCCTGGCACTTTATAACATAATTGTTTCTGCAAGCATAATCTAATGGGTCCCCACACATGTGCATATGCGATTTGGTAACAGTAAAAATAGGGCACAATCATTGTTAAACTGGAATAGTGGTTTTCCTATATATTCCATTTTACAGAAACTGTGCCATATTTATGCACCATTCATTACAATTGTAAGGGATATACGCAAAACTGCGTGATACAACAATTGCATAACTAATGTTTTTAAATGATTTACAAACATATCTTAATTGCGAAAAGACTGACTGATAGCATGTCCAGTTATGCGCAAGGCCGAGATATTCGCTTTTCAGTGGGCAGGTTTGCGCTTTTTGCATCCAATTGGGGGGGTTTTCGACATGGAGTTGTGCGTTGTTTTTACCAGGTGGAAAATGGATGAGTCCAACTATTTAAACTTTTAACAAAGTTTCAACATTTTTTTCCTTAATAGCCCTTTGTTTGTTGAATTATGATTTTTAATCCGCACATAGCATTCCCTGGCACCATTAAGTTTCTACATGCCAACAATACATTTGCTTAGCTGGGCTTTTTATGTCCAAAACCTGTTCTGAAAAAGTTTTATTAACGCTTCCAGTTTGAGAAGTCACATTACACAGGTGTAACAAATCGTGCTGTGTTGTCGCTCTGCGCTTCGAAACACGAATAAGTTGACCTACATTAACGTTTACAGCACAATATAACTAACATCGTGATATCTTAATTCCAACCAGTGAGAAAATGGTCAAGTGACGACTGCGATCATGCTTGAAGCACAGGCATTTTTTTGCATGCGCCACTATCGTCAATCACTCCCATTGCGTCAGCTGTGCACTGAGCGAGCACAAATTTGACAAAAGACAGCATGTAAAAACATATTTGGGGCTGTAAGAGTAATTACTGAGCCGATTGCACTGAAATTTTTAACAGCCAACAAGGAGCACCCTATCCACAGCTGTTTAAAATTTCAGCAGGTTAAGTTTTGTATTTCTGACCTCATTAACATGTGAACAAACAAACAAATATTTGGGGGTAAAGGGGTGAAAATGGATATATACAATTTCAAGTTACAAAATACTTTAAAATACGCGGCAATGTACCAATCAAAAAAGTATGAAACTCCAGAATCCAAAATCATTTAGCAAGTACAGCCCTTTTACAAATTTCACGTTTTGGGGGGCTGTGGGTGAACCGAGGGATCAAATGGGGTCAAAATTCACATCGACCATCTTTAGACCAATGTCTGTAAATGTGTGTAAATTTGAAAAAGTTTGAACCATTCTTTCTTGACCAAAACGTGGGAAAAAATCGGTGTTAGACGGAAAAAAGAAAAAAAATATAGACTGGGAAGGGGACCCATAATTATTTAACTGACTTGCAATTAGGGGGATGCCTATAGTAGGTTCATTGTGAGTTGGTGATAAATAGACACAGTAATTTGTTTCATATCGTCATTTTGAAACATAATATTCACGCATCCGGTTTATTTTTATAAAAGCAGTTAAACTTGTCATTACCTTGTAGACTTGTCCTTACAACTTGAACCCTTGAAGCACATGCCAAGTGGCGTTCTCTCCAGGCAAGCTCATCCCAATCCAGCTCAAAAAACACAACAACTAATGCTGGAATTTCATTTAGGTGTTTGGTCATCCATTTTGTTTTCAACAAGCCTTTAGGGATATACCAGTCATAAGAAGAACGCTTCGTCTTACATCTTGGAAAAGCATGATCACCAGGCAAACATGCAAATTTCACTTGCAATCGATCTGGTCGCCTAGAAAAACAGGGGTTTATTTTTAATTTAATGCTGGGTATAACCACTTTACTGGGATCTTTAGTGAATAATTTCACACACCTACCAGCATACATTTAATTAAAGATTACTTTTTTTCAATAAAACATTAAAACAAATCTACTTGAGAGACTAATTAAATACTAAAAGAAAACATATGCATGGATCCGATCTACAAGGGAACTGTTTATTTTTGTGGTAAAGTATTATTAAGTTTTGCTTCACCTGTTGTTACTGAAGGCATCCCAAATAGTTTTATGAACAGCATTGTATGTAATATCCAGCCCCGTTAAAACAACAAATGGTTTTGGACAACATTGAAGTTCATTCGGTAAAGTAATAGAGTTAGCCATGGGTAACAAATTATGACATGTAAAGCCTAAAACAAACGTCTTTTTTGGAAGAAAACTGTCAAGAGTCTACAGCAGTGCTATTTAAATGGCGCACCGCAGACCATATCCCAGATTAGAAAGTTTTTTTATAATATATGCGCGGAGGATATTTTTTTCGTCAAAATAATTGCGCGGTATTACATTTTTCTGCGCGGATTCAAACAATTTGATTGACAGGTGGATTTAACCATTAACGCAACTTGTATGTAACGCCTGCAACACAAAAAGAACAACAAAAAAATATAAACACCACGAATCTTCAGTTTTGTTCTATTGCGCCGCAGCTGCTCTGCTAATTTCATTTTCATAACGATTCAAACAATTTTTGCTGTTACATTCTTTTCTTTTGAAGTAATCAGGATGCCAAACTGCTCTTAAATATTTGTCAAACAGAAAACATTACTTTCTGTAACTTGTCTAGCCGGCAGTCACTTTAATGTCATAACTACGTCCTAAAACGTATGAACACTGATAAAATGTACTTTTAACGACGACGTTAGCGATTTAGAAATGTAATTGCAAGCGTGACGATCGGTCAGTTACGATGCGCTTGACTGATTTACGTGGATTGTTCGCGAAATAAGGCTTGTGACGACATAGAACTTCATTGTGCAACATAAATATACTATTTTACCGAAAATTTATTGAAGTTATATGCAAGCTGTGCTAAGTTGCGCGGACAAGATTTTATTGCGTGGATTACACGTCAAAAGCCCAAATTTGCGCGGATTACGAGGGAAATTTCAAAATATTGAGCGGAGGAATCCTCTGCTCCTCCGCGCAGGCCATTCTTTCCAATCTGGACCATAACCAGACCTTCGAGGGGTTGGATGTGGACCCCGACAGTCTTTTGATTACGGCTACATAAACCATCAATTGTGTGTTAATTTCTTGATCATTGCTATGTAGCAACATATATAGCCTAAATTTGGTCTGCTTAGCGATTTTTCGGGGGCCCCCCCCCCATTACGAGGGAAATTTCAAAATATTGAGCGGAGGAATCCTCTGCTCCTTTGGTCTGCTTAGCGATTTTTCGGGGCAAGCACCGCTAAGTTGCCGCAAGTTAACTTGCACCGCTAAGTTGCCGCAAGTTAGCTATCTTTCGTTGCGGCAAGTCGGCTTGTACTTGCAACGCTATAAGTTGCCGCTTGCGTCGCAACTCGTAAGTTGCCCGGTGCATTGTGGGAAATTCATGTTCTTTGGGACTTTGGGAAAGTAATCGCCAAGATTAGCACAATTTTAAATATTTGGTCCTCACGTGGTTTGACCCTCTTGGGCCGCATCTATATTTTAAGAACTCTAATAATCCCCATATTGATTTATAAAGTTAGTGTGCTCCCAATTAACCTACCGAGCGCGTTTCTACGCAAACTAAAAACTAAACTGTTTCAGTTTGTGTGGGGATCGAAATGGGAACGAGTTAAGTGAGGGGCAAATATGTTAGATGTAGATACTTACATTATGGCCCTAAACCTTAAATGGGCGTCAAAATATTTCGACGAAAATTATAGCGCCCCTTGGAAACACTTGGAAACTAGTGTCATATCTAAAATGGAGTTAAAATGTTGGTTTCGAGTCGATCTGCCTACAGCAGTAACAATGCTCGCAGATTATTCCTCTTCGAACAGTTAGGAAAACCATTACTGATTGCAGAAAGCTAATGCAAATAATGGAATCGACCAAACCATATACTAGATCGCTGTGGGCCAGCAAAGCTGTTGCTCTCAAATCTCAAACGTTTTATGTAAAATCGCTCATTAACGCCGGAATTCACTCAAACTTATTAGATAATGCCGGAGAATATCTATCATATGATGAACTGGCGATACAATTCAATTGCACCCCAAACAATCACGACTTTATGAACTTTATTAAAATGATAGCGGCTCTGCCACCGATTTGGGATCGAACAAATGATAACTCCGGCGAAAAAAAAAATTTAAATTTGTGCAACGATTTCTTTCAAACATTTGACTCTCCTAAAGCAGTTTATAGTAAAATTAAAAACTACACGACGATTCTTCCTGAAAAACAAAAACGCAGCTGGGAACAGGATTTGGGTATTGCTTAAAATACAATTAACCCATTGGGAAAAATTTTACCAAATCAACTACAACTCGACAATGGAAACCAAATTGCGCTCCCTACAAATAAAACTGAATTTTCGTGCCGTTGTGACCAAAGATGTTTTGTATTCATTTGGTGTTACAGATACAGACCAATGTGTTTTCTGTGAAAGTGAAACTGAAACGATGAGCCATATATTCTTTGTGTGTAATCATATTTTTAATTCCCCTTAAAGTTAATCCTGTATACGCTTTATTTGGTATATTTAACGAATCTAAATTATTGAACTGTTTAGGTGTACACCCCCCCCCCGATACAGACCAATGTGTTTTCTGTGAAAGTGAAACTGAAACGATGAGCCATATATTCTTTGTGTGTAATCATATTTTTAATTCCCCTTAAAGTTAATCCTGTATAGGCTACGCTTTATTTGGTATATTTAACGAATCTAAATTTGAACTGTTTAGGTGTACGCGCTTTGTAATTTACAGTTGTAAGTACGCGAAAATACTTCCTAGAGACTCTCCATCACAGCACTGTGAAATCAGTCAAGAAATCTGAATACATTGCGGCTTTAAATGGCAAGAACCTCCCGATGTATTAAGGAAAATGGGCAGGTCTTTAATTTTTTCGTCGCTACTTATCTATAAGTGTTATTTATTTTATCGCTCGTTTACCCTTCCCATTGTGTAGGTTTTTCTTCCTTGCTAATAAAAGCTCCTAAAAAAATTTATGTCTAAATGTATGGAGATGTCCCACAATGCACCGGGTAACTTGGTTGCATACGACCTTCGTCATCCACTTAAACTTAACTCCATTCATTGTCATAACAATAATAAAAATAACTCGTTTATTTGCAAGTCCACTCGCTTGTGGAATGAGCTTCCACAAGAAATTCGCTGATTGAAGTAATTTTCAGCATTTTAAATAACGTAAAAGACATTTCTTTACACCAAGAACTAATACATTGAACCCACATGGATCTCAAACCAAATTCATCGCAATGACGTAGTTGATTGTATGCTAAGACTTGGTCACAGCCCACAGACACTGAGCTTTATAGTGTCTCCTCTTTTCACAATGTTGCTCCTAATATTATCCTTCGTTACATATTGTTGTGACATCTTAGTTTATAAGCAAAGCTAACCTTTGTTAATTTTCAATGCTGCTCAAGTTTACCTGTCTGCTTGTAAAGGTTTTTGATTTGTGCACCACATTGTTTTCCTTACTGCTTCTGTTTGCTTTTTGCCACTATTTCGTTCAGTTACTTATGACCCCGTTTTCCACTAATGCGTTTCGTATTGTTGCATAATGACCAGACAGTGGGCAATTCGTATTCGAATGGAATGCATTCGAATAGGTTTTACCATCTTCGTGCTGTATTCAAATGATTTTGGCTTTCGTTTGATAGTGCATGAATATTCGAATAGTTTATGTCAGGGGTAGGGAACCTTTTTGTTCATAAAGGCCACTCAACGTTTTATCGACACTTGTGTAGGCCGCATAGACTATTTCCTAGGCCTAGGACAGTGATGTTCAAACTCTTTGATTTACGGAATGGTCGTTGTGTCATTTTCTCTTGCAAAGTCGTGGGAATTACGCTCCAAGCTGAATAAAGATAAATAAACTTCCCACTACATTTCCACCTTCACTACAACATTCAGGATTTATTTCACGAGTAGATGCGCTTGTTTACACATATCAATGATCTAAGGGCAGCTTGTGACATCACAGAAAAGGCTTAGAAATTAGATTATGCGCAAACAATTGTTTTCTTTGTTACGCAAGTAAGATTGTAGACTGTAGAGCTATGAGCTCTTGGTAGTCCCACATAAAGTGAACACCGCTGCCCTAGAACTTATCAAATAGTAATGGGAGACAAAATCCACAATTCATGAATACAAAAGCTTGAGCAAATTCATTCGAATTCAATTCGCATTGTTGCGGGTCTTTGCCAACCCAAGAATTCGCAAATTCGAATACACGATAATTTTTTTACGAATATACAATTCGAATTGCTGTCGGCCTTTGGCTACGTAACAATTCGTAAAATCGAATACATGACTATATTTATACGAATACAATTCGAATTGTTGTGGGTCTTTGTCAACCAAAGAACTTGCAAATTCGAATACACGGTATTTTTTTACGAATACAATTCGAATTGTTGTCAGCCTTTGGCAACGTAAGATTAGTTAAATTTGAAAACATGACTACATTTTTACGAATACAATTCGAATTGTCGATTACCTCCAGACTAGGAATAGCCGAGAATATGTTGCCACTGCCACATATTTTGGCCAAATACATTCGAATACAATTCGATTTTGCAGTGAATGTGACCTGATTTGACAAGTTTTTGTGTTACGAAACAATGACACATAGAACTTTGATGTTACGAAACAATGACACATAGAACTTTGATTGTGACGTTACATAAATGCAATTGTGTTACAAAGTTTGCAACATTAGGTTGTTCTCAGCACGTGACAGATGAAGCGTGTTTCGGAAGCAAACAACTCATGTAATTTGGGGAAATTTATATAACGGAGATTTAAATCAGTCAAGCTAATGTGGCAAAACAGAGCTCGTTGGTTTACATTTTTACCAATAAATTTGCAATGCATAAACCCAAATGCTTCATGAATACAAACACTTGACTTGTTTTATTCGAATACCAAATTGCTCTCACTCAAAAATTACTAAAGTATTCATACATTCGAATAAGGTCATGCAGATATTCGTAAAGTATTCGAATACAGGACGCATGTATTCGACCCCATGTCATTATTAATGACACGAAAAGAGCAACTTTCAGTCTTTGGACTGTCGCCGGGTCTCCATTTTTAACACATGTTAATTACGGGTCTCCTTTCCTGAATGGGATACATTGTTTTTGTCTGTATGTTTTTCTTTTTCTGTCTAAGCCAGTGGTTCCCAAACTTTTTCATTATTTTGTCAAAACGGTCTCTTT
>QLIY01002652.1:0-17368 GCA_003260075.1 Phallusia mammillata | reverse complement strand
TGTGAAGTGTATTGTTTGTGCTGCAGAGGGGTTGAAAACTAAAATATTTACGTTGTTGGAAAACAAACAAAAATGCAGCCTACATACTCGAATTACAGACGTAGTCAGTCAGTTAACTATTAGTTGGTGCACAAACCAAATATTGAAACTATTTGCTGATTCGCGTTTATTTGCCAACGGTGTTTTACACCATGCTTTGTGAATCGGAAAATATTTACATTTTAAGTTAAATTGAATATATGGTACTGTTTTGGTCGAAATTAGTCAAATTTCTCACAGGAAAGGTTTACTCGGGCATTTCCTCTTCTAGGCTTAACAAATTCACAGGTTATATTTTCTGTATATTTTAGCGCATTTTTCTTTATGCTTAAATTTTTATTATGGTTTAGTTAGTGAATGTTTGCCTGCCTGATACGTAGTTCTTTAGGTTCAAACAACCTAAACACATACCCTAATATTTGTCTTGTTTGTGGATTTGGTAACATGTTGGCCATATTGGAACAAAATTAGGCATAACTTGTTCTCAGTTGAAAGGTAATATTTTTTAACTTTCTATTCGTAAACTTACGGTTTTAGGATCTTTCACTTCTTTTGTTAATTTATCAACAATTGTCAGGGGGGGGGGGGGGGGGGGGGGGGGGGGGGGGGGGGGGGGGGGATTTTCTTAGTAGGGTATATAAGACACATTTGCATTTCTTTTAACCGTTAAAGAACGCTTTTATATTCTTAGGTTAATTTAAATACAAGCCCAGTCTTCCAATTACTGGTGGTTATACGAACGCGCTTGTTTATACATGACCAACTTATTGGCTGTTTTTCGTTAGGGGGGGGGGTAGTGATGTACCAAATATTCGGTTTAAGGAATTAAAGAATCAGACAAATAGAATTCGTTTTAGCCGGATTTGGACGAAACCGAATCTTTTACGAACACAAAGTTAAAGCGAAAAACGTGTTTTTTTCTGTACGGTCTTACTCTACTCCAGGGCTACTCAAATGGCGGACCGCGGCCCATATCCGGACCTTTGAGGCGTTGAATGTGGACCTCGACGGTCTTTTGACTACGGCAACATTATAGACTATCTTTTGTTTGTTTCTGTGAACATTGCTATGTAGAGGCAGGGTCCGTACAGCGATTGATCGGCGAACTGCGAGCAGCCCAAAGTCCTACCAAAATCGTTTGTGAGCACTAACACCACTTTACGCCTGGTACAAAACTTGTATTTAATGTCAAACTCGTAGCGTGAGACTTCGCCTGATGTCATCAATGGTTGATTTTCGGTTGCCGAAAATTAGATTTTGACCGAACCAAACTTAAACACTGATGACCCTGTTTCCACTAATGCGTTTCGTCTTGTTGCATGGCACAACACGACAAAAGGTAATTTTCAGTTTTCGGACTGTCGCCTGATTGTCGGATAATACGAAGAAAAAGAAAAGAAAATTTTAGTTAAAGAATCGTATTTAAGTTACACACACGTAATATACAGCTAAATTTTCCTACTTCATTCGGCATTATTACGATATACAAAAACAGGCGTTTCTAATTAAAACATATATTAATGCAAAGGTTAAATTGCTATTTTTTAGAAAGTTTTCCTGAACATGCTGTTGTTAGTCTTGTTATTTATGCTGTGTTCATCTATTTCTGCTGAACGACGAACTTGGCATAACTTCAATGGATTTCAATATTCCATCGAAATTAGTCCAGTCAATTCATATGCTGAAGCAGAAATGAGATTTTCTGTGTTGCACGCTATTATAGCTAACGCTAAAACCGTTGAAATCAACATTTTTTTGAAAATACCTTTTCAGGTAAGATTTTGGCCCTATGTACATTTAATAACAAAGCCTCGCATTTTCTAGAATCCAACCAATTGCGATGTTGTTTTCTGAACGCAATAAATATTTCCACCCATGTTATTCCAGAACCGTTGTTGTAATGTGTGGTTAAAATTGGTATTGCGCATGAAGAAAAAACTGACAAAACAGTTGTGCAGCGGAATACAAATCCCAAACTTTGCACGTGTTGCCTCGTTTCCGTCGCCTAAAAGGTGGTAATGAATAAAGATTTTCGATAAACGTGAAGTTTGTTCTTCCAGTGTTTAAATAAGTTACAATGTAGATTTTCCGCTGCACAGAATACAACTGGCAATACTTTATTGGGCCAAACTTGAAAATCGTATGCGTATCAGCGGCAAGTCATGTAAATTGTTAAGGAGCCAATCAGCGATTTTTGTCGGCTGAAAATAAATAAAACTTTACCACAACATCAATTTAAGGTCCAGTAAAGTAAAGTATAAACACCCCAAAATACCTAAAATTTGGTTCATTTATGTTTCAATGTGTGTATAACTATATGCCGTTTATAGTCATTATTTATTTGTCCTGAATCGGTTTTTAGAATCAGTTGATGAAAATCGAACGTAAAAAGATGCCGCCGAAAAAAATGGCACTTTAACCGCTTTAAAAGAAAATCATTGTTCTTGGTGGAGAGTTGGCGATTGCATGGCATATTCGTGCGAAGGTAGCAGCAGCAGCATATAGGAGCGCATAACAAGAGACGCGGCATGTCCGGAAATCGTTACGCTTTCGGCAACAGGTAATTAATACCCGACAGAGCTTTACGACTTGCAGACGCATTCAACAAATAACAGTTTGCATAATGCTAGCTGTTGTAAATTAACATGCATTGTGGAGCATGAAACATAAATCCTCCCGACAATGATGTCATATGATCATCAGTTGGTGATAAGACATTTATGTGTTTTGTAAAAACAAATATTCGCTTCTGCTTGCAGGTTATTATATATTTTTTAACTTTAGAAGATAGATGCTCATTAAAAATACTATTTATTGCACGGAGCGGTTTGACTAACAAATGTAACTTCCATTGAAACTAAACTTTATTAAGAACCGCTGTACATTGTATTTATTGTCCAACACATCGCCATATTTACCGAACGATACATACATGAGGAAAATGACTCAACAACGGCTGGCTGACACAGTTCGGTATCCGGTTTTTGAATCGTCCCTTAATGAGGCGATGAAATAAGATGGTACTGTTTATTATAGTGGAGGTACAGGTGGCATATACGTACAGCGGGTGTTCAGAAATTTATTGGAATATTTTGTAGACATGTGGTCACCTAATAACATATTCGTTTGTTTAAAAAATATTTATTTTCAAATATGTGTTGTTTACCAGTTTTATTAAGTTAATGTTTTACAAATAAAGCGATGAAATTCTTCTACTGGAATTTTTTAGCTATCTGTGTCATCCTTTGTATTAAACCCGGTAAGTAAATTAAAAAATATTGTTACGATTTGAATATGAAAGGTATTTTGGTAGACAGGGGGGGGGGGAGCATGAAACATAAATCCTCCCGACAATGATGTCATATGATCATCAGTTGGTGATAAGACATTTATGTGTTTTGTAAAAACAAATATTCGCTTCTGCTTGCAGGTTATTATATATTTTTTAACTTTAGAAGATAGATGCTCATTAAAAATACTATTTATTGCACGGAGCGGTTTGACTAACAAATGTAACTTCCATTGAAACTAAACTTTATTAAGAACCGCTGTACATTGTATTTATAGTCCAACACATCGCCATATTTACCAAACCACACATACATGAGGCAAATGACTCAACAACGGCTGGTTGACACAGTTCGGTATCCGGTTTTTGAATCGTCCCTTAATGAGGCGATGTAATAAGATGGTACTGTTTATTGTAGTGGAGGTACAGGTGGCATATACGTACAGCGGGAGTTCAGAAATTTATTGGAATATTTTGTAGACATGTGGTCACCGAATAACATATTGGTTTGTTTAAAAAATATGTTAAGTTTTATTTTCAAATATGTGTTGTTTACCAGTTTTATTAAGTTAATGTTTGGGGGGGGGGGAATAAAGCGATGAAATTCTTCTACTGGCATTTTTTAGCTATCTGTGTCATCTTTTGTATTAAACCCGGTAAGTAAGTTAAAAAATATTGTTACGATTTGAATATGAAAGGTATTTTGGTAGACACCCGTAGAAATAAAATGTCATGAAGTCTTTACTTCGGCAAAATCTGTTGCGATCTTTCTTTTGAAAGCTGCGTTGGGATAGAAACACGTTTAAGGAATGGAAAATTCCTTCTTTAGTCGCATTTTTTTTGCTACACCGTGATAGTTAAAACCCCTGCTCTAGAACAGTCAATACAATGCACCTTAAAATGTTAACCAGTATTGTAGTTGAGTTGAATTTAGTTTATTACACTTAGTAAAAGCACATATAGCTACACAATGCCACGGTAGCTGAACGGTAAATGGCACCAAATGGAGCGCAATATAGTGACACTATTGGTGGGTTACGGCTAAACGCGCTATAGCTAAACCCTATTATGAACAGTTATGTGCAGCTCACCATGCAGAGAGTGCGCTTGGCGCATTGTGTTTCACACGATCGGGGGAAAACGTTGGTGGGACCAGTCGAGGGGACTAGAGAAGCTAACTGTGTTAGTGAATAAGGGTGGAGTTTGACAACAACAGAAACCCTGCCGGGTCATCTCAAGTACAACAATAACATTTGCATTTCTTGTCAGTAACAAGCCAACCCTGCCCAAAATACTCATTCGAGTGCCAGGATGGATCATGTATAATTCCATCTTTTCGATGTAACGGACAAAGATGGTGTCCCGATGGTACTGATGAAGTGGATTGGGGGGGGGGTTTTAATATGTAAAGTTACTCAGTTTGATTTTAAACCATTCAATTTTTTGGTATGTGGTAAACTTACAAACAACGCAGGTTTTCAGTCTGACTACCTTTCTTGGTCAAACACAGTTGCCTTTTAAGCAATCCACATACCCTGATAATCTTTTTATATAACGAAAATGCCACGCACACGATGATGTTATACGTAAAGAGAAGATGATATCTGTTTATGACAATTAGTTTGCGTAAATGATTTTCTGGGGGGGGGGGAGCTTGGCGCATTGTGTTTCACACGACCGGGGGAAAACGTTGGTGGGACCAGTCGAGCGGACTAGAGAAGCTAACTGTGTTAGTAAATAAGGGTGGAGTTTGACAACAACAGAAACCCTGCCGGGTCATCACAAGTACAACAATAACATTTACATTTCTTGCCAGTAACAAGCCAACCCTGCCCAAAAATCCTATTCGAGTGCCAGGATGGAACATGTGTATATCCAACTGACAGATGTAGCGGAGAAAGATGGTGTCCCGATGGTACTGATGAAGTGGATTGTGACGGTAAGAAATTGAATTTGCTTTAATCTGTAAAGTTGCTCAGTTTGATTTTAAACCATTCAATTTTTTAGTATGTGGTAAAACTTACAAACAACGCAGGTTTTTAGACTGACTACCTTTCTTGGCCAAATACAGTTGCCTTTTAAGCAATGCACATACCCTGATAATCTTTTTATATAACGATAATGCCACGCACACGATGATGTTATACGTAAAGCGAAGATGATATCTGTTTATGACAATTAGTTTGCGTAAATGATTTTCTGATGTTGACACAACATGCTTAAATTTCAAGGCAGAATACAGGTTACGATGTTTTGTGTTTTCCTTATCATCTCTTTGTCTCCCTAAATTAACGATAATTAACAACATATATTAATTTTTAGAATACCTACAAATTAGTTTGCTTGAGGAAATATTTGCTTTAAGTACAAATAAAATCATAGACCAATTACCACACCTGATACGAGCTACTAATCAAGTAGACAGTGTTAGGCGATAGCTTGTGTGTCCTGGACAATTCACCCTCCTTTTTTAGCATGTTAATTCGGCTTGTATATTAAATGTACAAAATGTATCAATTAAAAGTCGTTTTTTCTCTTGCAGGAAACTGCACAACCGACGAATTCCAATGCGCTTCAGGAGCGTGCATTCCTTTACACATGAAGTGCAACCGCAATTGGGACTGCGCAGGAGGAGATTCTATTTGAATAAGGTACCTAAGGCAAAAAGTTAATAAAAATTGGGGGGGGGGCAAAGGAAGCTACTTCCATGTAATTATCTAATCCTAATTATTCTCCCGTAATATCGCTTTGAAGGTACTCCAATTTCTTGCGTCTTTTTTGCGTCCACCAGAATGTGTACATCGGTCCTTTTTTACTGTTATGTGGGACAATGTTTTTTACCAAGCAGTTGCTCATTCACGGGGGCACCAATGTAAAGTTTCAAGTTAGCGTTTTTAGTCTAAAGTAACGAATTGGGATGTCATAAATCTTCACATAACTTAGAGTACAATCCTACGTTAATGTAAATTATACTCTCAAGTTTATATGCTAATTATTGCATCCGTTCACTAGGTCGGTTATTACTTTTGTACGGGGGGGGGGGCTAAAACAATCAACTGCCAAATCAACAGTAATTTGGCACTCAGCTCAATATAACTACATTTAACAAGTGTACTGTACAAGCGCTCTTAAAAGAACACTGTCCAACATAACAGAAAACAATGACATATACACACACTCTGATAGGCATCAAATGATGCAAGAAATTGACGGGGGGGGGGGATTATATTTAGAAAGCTCATATAGGCCCGAAAGTTTGATAAAATAGGCTATACATTGAAACCTTCGCAAAATCAATGAAAACAAACACAACAAACAATGTTCTTTAACAAGTCGTTTTGTGGACAGGTCAAGCAAATAGTTACTGAGAAATTTTATTTAATAGAAAACACTGACAGAAAGTGTAAAATCAGGCTCGAATCAAGTCCGTTGTTTCGAAGAAAACTAAGCTCAAACCCTAACCGAGCCCGACCCGTAAGGTCCGGTCTTAGCTACAACCCTGCCACATGCACAAAGGGGGGGGGGGGGGGGGGGGGGGGGGGGGGGGGGGGGGGGGAACAAACAAAAATGCGATTATTTTATGCAGTTAAATTTGTTTTACCTTTTGAAAAAATGTTGCCTTTAGTTTCAGAGGGTTGCAGGTACCACGAGTTTCAATGCTTTCCATCAATGAAGTGCGTAAATTATTACATTAGATGCTACAACCGCTGTGAAGAAGGTGATGAACCGACAGCTTGCGATGGTGAGATATTTTTCGTGCAATCCACTAGGTGTCGCTCGTGTGCTTCTGACACGCTGTTGTTGATGGAAATAATTTTAAATAGGGGCAGGAACTTGGCCGAATGGTCTGGCGCCTGACCCATATACAGACTTAAAAAAGCCTTAATCAGGATCCTTTTCTGTGAGCGTTGTGGATTCGCACGCCCTAATGATGATTTAGAAAATAATTATTTTTAGTAGGAAACTTGGCAGGAACTTGGCCAAAACCCACAGGACAGGTCAGTAAACTGACCACGCTGTACATGTGAGTTCCATCGTATCGTTGTACGTTGTATTTTAAAGCTACGCCAATTTGAAGGTACGCCAATTTCTTCCGTCTTTTTTGCGTCCACCAGATTGTGTACATCGGTCCTTTTTTTACTGTTATGTGGGACAATGTTTTTTACCAAGCAGTTGCTCATCCTCGGGGCACCAATGTAAAGTTTAAAGTTAGCCTTTTTAGTCTAAAGTAACGATTTGAAATGTCATAAATCTTCACATAATTTAGAGTACAATCTTACGTTAATGTAAATTATACTCTCAAGCTTATGCTAATTATTGCATCCGTTCACTAGGTTGCTTATTACTTTTGTACAAGAATTATGACATTTAGCTAAAGTTAAATTATATTATGAAGATAAAACCTGTCTATAAACAAGACCTAGTTCCACTCCACCAAGTAATATTAATAAGAGTAACACACAAGGAATTACGACACACAAGTCAGAAGTTTAGAACAATCAACTGCCAAATCAACAGTAATCTGGCACTCAGCTCAATATAACTACATTTAACAAGTGTACTGTACAAGTGCTCTTAAAAGAACACTGTCCAACATAACAGAAAACAATAACATATACACACACTCTGATAGGCATCAAATGATGCAAGAAATTGACGCACCTAATTCACGGGATACTACCGGAGAATAATTAGGATTAAAAAATTCCATGAAATTAGTAGACTGCTTCCTTTTAAATACAACGTCTTAGCTGAATTTGGAAATGACAGGTCACAGAAAAAAAAGCGTGGTCAGTTTATGCACCTGTCCTGAGGGCAAATCGCATGACGTCTTTATACAGACAGCTAGGAAACCGATGAAAGTTTGTTACAAAGAAGTATGTTTGTTTGACCCAACAATCCCCATAAAAAATCTCGGTAACACTGTTCTGTAATGGTACCCACTTATTAGTGATAAATATATTTATATTTATATATCGGTGAAACAATCGGTTTGCCAAATGATCTTAAGTGGTTAATTTATCTGACTTCGTATTAGGTAGCCTCCTGGGTTTAAACAAGGTACAAAAGTAAACTGGTAAACACTTTTATGGTAACCAGTTCAAAACAACACTTTGTTGCAGGTCAATGCGGCCCGGATGAGTTTGAGTGCCACTCAGGAGCCTGTATCCCAAACTATCACCGCTGTGATGGAGCACCGGACTGCATAGACGAGGATGATGAACGAGAATGCGACGAAAGTGAACAAAATCTGGGTAAGATAAGATACACAATAGTTTTTTTTCTGCTGAATTCCTATCAAATTACTATTGCATTTTTTACCCTTATTCACATGTACTAAAAGTGGTCAAGATTCTTATTTACTGTAGATAAGTATATATATATACCGCCAATTAGTTTAGTACTACTTATACTTGCATCCGAGTGCATAGTAACAAATAATGTAGATTGGGTTTTTGTGTGCGCTTCCTTCGGACTCTTAAAACTATCCTACAGGTTTTGTTTGCGGTTTATTTTTCTTTTGAATCCCAGCCTCTTTCCCTAGAACCGGTTAGCTGTCATGGCTCCTTCGAATGGTACTACTAACGTTTTCCCCTATGTTATTATCACAGTGTGCCAAACTCTCCCATTACATAGGGCTTCACAATTTTGTGTGGTTGCAGCAAAGTCCCGTTTGTAACATGCGAACCGGTTAACTGAGATGAGAACCCGCTCGTTGCAAACCTGCTTAAACGTTTATGTACGAAAACCCGACCCGAACCTGAACCATAAACCATATGTTCTTTAAACATGAACCGGCACCAAACCAGTTGAAATGCAGCCAGTATTTTATTGGTGTTCGCCACCACAACAGTTAGACGAAGATTGTCAGGAAACTTACTTTACGATTGCAATATGTTGTTTATGCAAACGCAGTCTGCCTGCTCAAACCCTCCCTTTTCTCTCTTCTTTTTTTCTTACTTATTTCTCGTTTCCCGCAGATGAGAACGGTTGTGGACCTCGTTTATTAGACTGCAATGTTCATGGATGTGCACGGCTTCATCATGGTTGCTTTTTACGCTACTGCCACGCCAACTTCACAAGCGATTGCATAACTGGTGAAAAAGCAGTTCTTATTTTGTATTTGATTACACAGTTGCGTATGCAACAATTGCAAACCATGCCTACTTTTTGGCAGTCTTCTGTGCCTGTAATCCCGCAAAAGTATTACTATTAAAATGTTTTGGTCGCGTAATAAATTACGTTTTGTAGGGTAAAATCCTGCATAATGAAATATCGATACACAGTTAACGAATACGAAGCAGTTTTTTTTAGATAAAGTGAACCTAAAAGCAGTGATATTGTCCAATTTATTTAAAAACTTATACAAAGTTATCAGATATATATATTTTTTAAGTTAAGATATAATTTCAAAATCGGGATCAGCCCTGAATCGTCGATACAGAGCGGCGATCATAGCACACTCATGTACAATTCATATTACGCCAAGCCCATTGAAAGCGTTATGCCGAGTCAACAGGTCACAAAGCATTCCCATATGGCAAGAAGTAGGTTAGAAATATCCAGACTGGGGGGGGGGGGAAAACTTATACAAAATTATCAGATATATATATTTTTTAAGTTAAGATATAATTTCAAAATAAGGATCAGCCCTGAAGAGTCGATACAGAGCAGCGATCATGGCACACTCATGTACAATTCATATTACGCCAGGCCCATTGAAGGCGTTATGCCGAGTCAACAGATAACAAAGCATTCCCATATGGCAAGAAGTAGGTTAGAAATATCCAGACTGCGGTGGGATTCAAACCCACGTCAGTGGTCTTTTCGGGACCCACACTTTACCAACTAAGCTTCAAAAGTTTATATTGCATACACCTTGCTATATAGGAATGCTTGTTGACCGACTGACTGAACGCATGCAGATAGGCTATGGGTCATTTCACAAGCAAACCGTCTTATTTCCAAACAACGATTTTTTAAAGCTGCTTTTTGCATGTAATATTACAGGTGAATGTGGACCTGGCGAACATAAATGTCGTTCAGGTTTCTGCCTTCCGGACAAATACGTTTGTGACGGTTTTCATGATTGCTTAGATTTTGACGATGACGAAGCCAATTGTCCAGGTTTGGTTTTGCTAAAATGCATGGATTTGACCTTAAAATAAAACCCATAGCATCAAACCAGCTAGAAATTGACTTACAATGCGACTTATCAATAGCTAAAAACAGTACGATTCTCAAAAATTTCACACAATACTCTACGCTGTATAGCACAAACATTTTTTGTGGAGCACGTAGCTGTGGCTCTTTGTATAGTTTGTATTTTTTATACAACATTTTCGTTGATGCGATGACGTCATCATGATTATATCGATGAATATTAAATAAACTGATGCGTATTAATAGCTAAAATTTTGAATATAGCGTAGAGTATTGTTTCAAAATTTTGGAATTATATCTTCCTACTATTCGAAATATCTCATTGTGTGCTCATTTCGTGCTGGACAGCAACATTATCAGAAAAATACCTAAACATTTCGGTTTTAAGTTTAAGTTTAGGTCTTGTTTGCATTACGACTCGAGTCTGCTAAACGTACCACTAGAATAATTACATTTTTCAGCACAACAAATTTCGCAAAGGGTTACTGTTGTGGGAGGGCGGCTGCAAAGTTAAACATCATAGCTCGTCGCTATTGTAGACTGAGGCCAGTGTGCTCACACTGTCCAATGTGTAAAGTCCAGAATGCAGAGTGTGTAGAGTAAAGACTCCAAAGTGTTAAGTGTGGAGAGTCCGCTCCAATATGTACAGTCCGGAGTGTAGGTCCAGACTTCAGAGTGCAAAAGTATTTATTACACGAAACATTAAACCTTATATAGGACACAACACATGGTACAAAATGCAGCAAAGAACACTAAATCACAGGCACACGACTGGGAACACAAGCTTCCTGACTCCCCAACAACTGGAAAATGAGACGGTCTAATACCCAACACACAAACACCAACAACTATCCAATTTAGGACACACAGCAATATACAAGATTCAATTGACTTTGGGCAATTTTAAATTTTAAACGATGTTAAATCCAACGCCTTCGCATTTCAATCACTACACTGCAACTATTGGGTTATCTTTAAAGTCTGCAACCTTATTTGCTGTAACTACTCGAACTTGTTATGAGTGCAATACCCGCAATGGGTTTTTGATATGCCCTGTTTTACTAGACAAAGGATTTGCCTTTACCAAATTTTTGTTTTTCAGTAATTTCACCTAACTGCACAGCAACTGGAGTTTCGGCGAGGTAACGTAACAAAAATCTAAATCTAAAACCCTAATATTAGGCACTGTTATAATCTTGCTAAATTTAAATCTCTCTCCAATCTTTTGTTGTTTCCGTAGCCTCCCAGGAAGTTATGTCCGATCGTTGCTCCTCGAAGCAGGCGATCAACTTGAAATGATCGGTGACGATTTGACACCTCTGGTCAATTGCTTTGCATTAAAGGACAATCAAACTGACCAGTATAACATGAATTTCCTTGGTGGAATTGAGCAATGTTCTGCGAATATAATTGTAAATCCATGTACTAATTGTAACAAATTCCATCATATCAAATTGTTTTTGTATTTAATTAAGCTTTGCTTTTAATTGCATCATGCTCTTTATTGTTTTATTAAATGGTCCGTCAGTTTTTCGACTTGTGCTATTTAATTGCAGGAGAGCGATTCAGAAATCGTGGTAACATACAAAGTCTCGCTTGGTGTCGCTGATGTCTCTGCTTCACAAATAATAACTCGCAGCGGAGAATCTACAGTTGTGGAGTTTCAATGCGCCTACAACCGTTCAGGAATAGCGACTTTGAGTCAACCGCTGTTTGCAATGATCAGGTTCGAAATTTTTACAACTTTTTCCGCACCAATTTAATGACCTGGGTATAAACCCTATCAAACAGTTCTCAGCAATAGTTGTGTAATTGTGTTTGTTTTATTATTTTCACGGGTTTTTCTAAAATATGCAGGATCACGCATCATTTGGATCGCTTGGTTCACCTTTTTATCGCTTGGCGCACCTTTATATCGGGGGGGGGGGAAGTCAACCGCTGTTTGCAATGACCAGGTTCGAAATTTGTACAACTCTTTCCGCACCAATTTAATGACCTAGGCATAAACCCTATCAAACAGTTCTCAACAATAGTTGTGTAATTGTGTTTGTTTTATTATTTTCACGGGTTCCTCTAAAATATGCAGGATCACGCATCGCTTGGATCGCTTGGTTCACCTTTTTATCGCTTGGCGCACCTTTATATCGTTTTGTGTGCTGATTTGTTTTGTGTACTTTATTGTCTGTTACGACCCTATTTGTACCATCACGCAACAAGCCATACAAAGGAGCACCAGGCAAAATAAAGATGTACCAAGCGATATAGAAGTGAACCAAGTAATTTTGATGTGCATCAAGTAATTTGCACTAAGCGATGTAAATGATCCACGCGATCCTGTATATTTTAAACTGGTTTTGTGGACCATGACAAATATCAACAGGAAATTTTTTTTAAAGCCACGTTGAGGTGGATTTGGGTAAAACATCGTCGTCGTTTAACATGGAAATGGCTCGTTACACATCGGAAAATTTTACTACAGGGGGGGGGGCAAATGATCCACGCGATCCTGTATATTTTAAACTGGTTTTGTGGTCCATGACAAATATCAACAAGAATTTTTTTTGAAGCTACGTTGAGGTGGATTTGGGTAAAACATCGTCATCGTTTAACATGGAAATGGCTCGTTACACATCGGAAAATTTTACTACAACTGAAATGGAACAAACTATAACAATTGGATCACCTGTTTATATCGGTGTTAAAATTGATGTCGAAGCTGACAGCAACTTAGTTTTGCAGGTATAGTATATAACAAAACACGTTAATGTACAGTTTGCTTTATACTTGAAATGTTTAGGGAATGCATTGTGATCTAAGACCTACTGAGAACGAAATGGGGGGGGGGCACAGTTTCCTTCATAGACAAAATGTTTAGGGAATGCATTGTGATCTAAGACCTACTGAGAACGAAATTGAAACTGTCTATTCTGTTGTCATTGGAGGGTAAGCGCTTGTATTTTCGGGCAAAGAAAGTTTTACTATACTTTACTTTTTAAGCTGCGCTGCACCTGATCCTATCAACGCTGGCGGGAATGTCATCTACAACCTGACTGACCCTCGCAAGTTTGGATTTTCTTTCCTGGGGTTTAGCTGGTCTGGTATTCAAGATAAGTTGCAGGAGGTTTGGGTTTCATGCAGTATGAACATCTGTGAATCAAACGAAGACAACGACTGTAGAATAGTAAGAATCTTAGTTATTTTATCTGTACTGACAATCACTACGTTTTAGTGATAAGAAATGTTGCATTGACTTTACTTGTTACATGCACTGATATTAGTCAATGAGAATATTATGGCTTGCAGAGGCTTACATAGCGTAGTTCTCTTCTTGTCATAACCATTAGTGCCTTTCTCAAGAAAACAATTTACACTGTGCAATCAATAAGTTTAACTAAATTAAAGTCAACTTAAAAACGCAACAACAACATGCAACTTGACAAAACAAAACAAAAAAAGAACAAATCTGATTCATATAGTTGAGTAAAACTTTCTGTGGTCAGGACTGTTCCATGCCGGGACAATTTCGTCATGCAGTCAAACGATCAATCGTCGATGAAACTCACGACGCAACAAAGCTAATTTCTCTAGGACCATTTGTTCTTGCACCTGAACTTTCTGCGGATGACAAGTTTGTTTGCAGCAAGGTAAAGATTAGTATTGTCACTGCTGGTTGGCTATGATGAGTGTAATTTTTTTTGAATTTGATTAACGTTTTTTAACAGGACGATGTGGGATGCTCTCACATGTGTGGTGTTAATACGGCGGGTTTAGCTTACTGCTTTTGTCCTAAAGGATATTTTCTAATGAAAGATGGAAAGACCTGCCTGGGTAAGATGTATTTTTCGCAACATTCATTGCGTTGTTAGAAATTTTTTAATAGTCAGACCACTGCCATTTGTGTGAAACATAAATTCGACTGTTGGAAATTTTTCTTTTCACTTACAGAACAAACGGTGTTAGCAATTTTGTTTATACTAGGGTCTGTAGTTTTCAAAAAAAAGTTGGTCGAATTAAATCCTAGCAAAAATTCTGTAGTCTTTTCGGTTACTTTTTTTAACGTATGCTCATGCCACTATCTGTTCCAGAGGTCAGTCGGGACATTGAGACACTAATGGAGGTATATCTCTTCATCGGTCTTTGCCTGATACTGTTGATCATTCTGGTTCTCACTCTTGTCATAATGATGCAGAAGAAAAATGTAAAGAAAATAGATTTTGAAAAAAAATAATTAGTTGAAAAAGGGAATTGAATGATAAAGTAAAAGTCTTCAAAACGTTGTTCTGTATTCTAGATTTGAACAATTTGTATTTTTTCGTGTGGTTGTTTCAATACAAGTATACCGCACTGAATTTGGAATCTTCGTAGATTTCGTGTTTATGTGCGCTTTCTCATTGGTTGGAGATTGTGTTTCCACTAGCTCGGCACAGGGTTTTGTAAGCATGTCTAAGTATATTAATCATTTTCCTTTAAACAAATGGGGAAAACACTTTTTTTTATGACAAAACTGCTGGATAAGCAATACTCGGTTACACATTATGCCTGGCAGCAATAGCTTATTTAAATGCGCCTTTTATTTGATACACTTGGGTAAGGGTGACAAAGTGTTGGCGGTATATGTTACACTTGATGTATAACGGCGCAATCGCAAACAAAAAATCATAAAGATGGTTTGTGGAGAGTTTACTTCTGCGTTGTTGACGTAGTAGCTCACCGTTTATAATAACATCCGGGTTGTTTAAAATAACTTCAGTGGCGCCTGCAATGCGGTAAATTAGTATAATATAGTAAACTCAATTAGTGTTGCATAGTTGTTTGCATATTAGTTACCTGCGGTGAAAAATTCATGGTTTAGAGGCCACTCACATGTTTTTACGTGGAATAATACTAAATTATAAAGATATCGTTTTGACCAGCAAATCCTAAACTCACTTTAAAGGTCAATGAGGGTTATCGTTCGCTTGGCTTTTGTACGGCGGCAGATTACGGCAGGTATACATATTAGACAAACTAATGACCAAAGTTTCGTACTGGGTGGTCTTTCAATAGGTGGTAGAGTTTTTATATTTTTAAAACGCAGTATTTAGTCAAAATACACCAGCAAAGCTGGCTCTGCATACATTAATTTATGGTTTGGCTGGTTTTCAATCTTTTCTTACCTGTGTTGGAACATGTTTCTTAATGGAAGGGTTTTCCTTGAAGGCTGGTTATGAATTGATTTGTCAATCCCCTTGGCCTGTCAAAATAGCTGCGTGTAACACAAACCAAGATGAAAGCTAGCCTAGAGTTTGTTGTCGGTTTGGTCATCGCACGGTCATAGAAATTTTGTTGGGCGTCTGCATTGCATTTGAACTCGCTAATGCGAAAACTGTTCCTCGCTGGTTTCTGTTAATTACTTTACACAACCGACATTCCAACGCAAGTTTCTAACAACGTGTGTTTGTAAGTGTTTTGTTTTTCTTTTGTTTCGTTGGCTTTAATGTCATGAAAATTGTGCTTGTTCCAAGTATTTAGAATAGGGTATTGTTACAGCTAGTGATAACGACGTTGTAAAGCATACAACAACAGCAGATAAGTCTTTAACCGTGCCTGAAATAACTTTACATTAGTTAAAACAATAAATTTCAGGGCAACATTATTCCTTTACTGTTAGGAGGGTGGTAACAGATGCTGCTCTTTTGTTGATCTCATAATTCTGACAGCAGGGTGGAAAAAAAATTTAGTTTCTGCATTTCCTGTTTATCATCTCGTGCTGTCCACTGTTTTGTGCTTTTATGTTAATGTCCAAATTACTGCTTGGGTCACGTGTTCCCCGACGAATCAAAAGGACTCGTGATGAATATTTTCACAATGTGCGCATATTTTTAGAGAATATGCCGCCTTTTTATTCTAATTGTTTGTTTTAAGTTAAGTTTTGGCCCAATAGTACAAATGTCCATTTTAAATGGTAGCCTACATCTCCCAAAAAACTTGCGGTTAAGGCTATTAGGGTTGGCGTAAGGTACGGTTATTAAAAACTCAATTAAACACCTTTACATTTTGACTTGCTCATTTTGACTTGCTCATTTTGACCTGCACGTACATTTACGCTTGCATGTTTTTCCGCACATTGTGCGAAAAACGCAGGCATCCCGTCTCTGAAAATGTTCGTTTAATCTGAGCTTGTAATAATGATTCGACCGACGTATCAAATATGCGGGGGGGGGGGGGGGGGGGGGGGGGGGGGGGGGGGGGGGGGGGGGGGGGGGGGGGGTATCCATATGAGCGACATAAGTTGGTGCAAACAATTTGACAAAAGTACCTGTAAGGACACCACTAGAGGGTGTGCGAGATATGTGGCAAATTTAGACGAGAAAAATTTAAATTTTTGTATGCATCTCAGAAGTCATTTACGCAAAAACAAATCATCCAAAATGCTCATAACACAAGCATAGAATCATTTATTTCTGTGTTAACATCTGGCGGATTTCCCAGTTATTTTCATAACGTTATAATCACATTAAGTGGTGTGCATGGACGCCGAACATTATGCCAGGGTATTTAACCGATGTGAATTTGAAACAATCGATTTTGCCAACTATGAAAAAGTCTCCGCNTTAACCGATGTGAATTTGAAACAATCGATTTTGCCAACTATGAAAAAGTCTCCGCAGCAAATAAAGCAACTGCCATCAACGTCACTAATGCAAAGACGTAAAAGTACGGTAGTAGAAACGAATGGTGGAAAACCTAAATATAACAGGGAGAAAATGAAAAATGTATGTAAACTTATCGCAATTTAGATGTCGAAGAACATATTTTTATCTTGTTACAGTTTAATGAGCGTTTACCACAGTTTATGCATAAAATCGGTTTGACACAAAACGTCAGTTAGTTTCA